>VDFB02000003.1:65939894-66095973 GCA_007258455.2 Sequoia sempervirens | reverse complement strand
CAAGAACTATGAAATTATATTTCATTTAGGTAAGCATCCTTGCTGGGTTGTAAGTCGTGCCCTTGCCCTCTCCTTGAGATTTTTTGCCTATATGTTTTTTTTCTTAACTAGCATAATCACTGCTTTTCCCAACGAATGGTATGGCCTCTTTGCTTTTATTTTAGCTTGCCTTGTTGCTTAAAGGCTAGCCAAAGTTGTAGGTCGATCCAAGCGTCTTTTTTTTAACAATCTAGTTCACTGCCTTAAATCTTATGGTTTGGTTCAATCCTTTTATTCCTTTATTTTGAGTTTGGGTTTGCTTTCATTTCCTAGCATGGTTCGTTTAAAAAAAACTAAGCTTGCCATTGTATTATGTAGGAAGTCAATTTATAAATGGTGTCCATCTTTAGCTAGATTAAAACTCTGATTTTCTGTAGAGATCATGGACATTTCCTTCGTTTTGGATAGTATACCTTTTTGTATACGGTTGTAGTGGACATTTCCTTCGTTTTGGATAGTATACCTTTTTGTATACGGTTGTAGTGATGGCACCATGCTTTTATATTGTTTTGGTTGGGTAGAATGTTGTGTTCAGTGCCCAAAACTGTAGGAAGCCTTTAAATTACTTTGAAAACCTCTATGGGTAATGTCTTTAGCCTGCAGCTAGTCACCCTATGGTATAGGCGTGCAGCTAGAAGGGCAATCCAACCTTAGATTTTATATTTATTTATATATGTGTGTGTGTGTGTATTCAATTTTTTTTTTATTTGCAGATTTGCAATATGTTCTTCATGCTATTTCACAAAATAGTTGTTCTAATACATTTAGATTTTAGTCAGTTGTTGCATTGTAATAGAGAGAGTATAGAGTGTATATATAAAGTATATATATATATATATATATATATATATGGTATATATATATATAGTATATATATATATATGTATATACATATACATATACATACACACACACACACACACACACACACATATATATATATATGTATATACATATACATATATATGTGTGTGTATATATGTATATGTATATTTAGATATGTACATGTATATACATATACATATATACATACATATATATGTATATGTATATTTAGATATGTATATATATATGTATGTATGTATGTATATCATGTATATACATATACATATACATATACACATATATATGTGTGTGTATATGTATATGTATATATGTATATACATATATACATATATACATACATATATACATATACACATACACATATACATATACATATGTATATGTATATGTATGTATAATTATATATATATATATATATATATATTGTAGACATGCAATATTAACATTATGCATTCGATCAGATTCAATCAAATTAGATGTCGCATTAGGACCATTCATCAATTAATCAGGTGCACTTTCATCCATTCATTAGGTAATTTCATCTCCTAGGATCATTTATTTAAAATCAAATAAACATTATCATCAGCCTTTTAGTAAATCAAACATCACCACTTTAATTAAATAGATCAAACATTTATTTAATTAAATCCATATTTCATCCTTTTCTGATTTAAATAAATCAAATATTTAAACCCTAAAGGTCAACTCACCTAATCAGCATTAAATCAGCATAATCATCATCTATTTAATCTAACCCTGATTAAATGATAATCCCATCCCACTTGCATTATCTAGATCTAGCCACTTGCACATATAAATCAATTTATTGATTTATTAAATCCAAGATTTTCCATCAACATGGCATTTATGGGGAATATTCCCTCAATTTTTGAATTCAAAGGCAAGTTGATTTGTCCCTCCACATGCATTTATTGCTCATTTTCTTGTCCCCCACTTAGCATTTACTCTCAAATTTGAATTCAAATTCTCCCTCTCATGGGCACATTTCCCTAATCTTGCACAACCATCAACCAATCACCACTTGACAAGTGGCCTTATCTTATTGGCTTGATCTTTATCCCACATTGGTCTCTCTTCACACTTGGCATTTTGAAAATCTTTAAATAGAAGCTTCAACATTGAGCAAATTCTTCACAATTTTATACAAGGTTACTCTCTTCATTTGAGATTTGATCTTGTCCATTTCACTCCATCATCTCCATTTGCATTTTATCATCTTGAGCTTTGATCGAGGGTTGGGAAAGGGTCACTAGCACATGTGACACCAATCCACTATGGAATAGGTAACTTGTTGAATGTTTTCATTATGCTTGTAGCTTTATTTCATCCTTTTGTTGCATGTTTTAAGCATTTTGCAAGGTATTCCATAGGAGTGTTCTTGAAGGATTTGTAGGTACTAACCCTTGTTTGAAGTTAGTGTTTGCAGATTTTGAAAAGCATGCTCACATATATATGTAGACATGTGTGAATATATGCACTTCAAGATTTATATTTTTGAGTAACTAGTTTGTATGAAACGTATAAGTAGATATTCTTGGATTGTTCTCAATTAAATTTATTTAGTTATGTGTAAATAGGTGTATATGTTAGGATTCATAATCAAGAGAAATCTAATTTGTTAAATGTGTTTTAAGATTATTATATTTTTTGAGATTTCATAGTTCTTAAAAGATTTTAATGCTTTTCATAATAGAGATCTGGATAAAATGGAAATGATGGAAAGGATAGATCTCTACGTTTCCATGATTGATTTTTCTTGTCCTTTGTAATATTTCTGATTGGAAGGAATTTTTGCATTTAGTCTTGTGAGGGCTCTTGGCATCGAGTTATACTCTATTGGGATTCAAGGGTACTTTGTTCTATAGGCTTCCAGAGGTAGTGGGGAAAATTGGATTTATGTTGGTTTTTCCATTATTAGTCCCTTGTGATTCATTTGATCTTATTCCTATTTCAAGCTCTCGTGGGTGTGCCTTGTTCCATGGTTTTCTTGCCTTGGGTTATGGCTTGAGGGAGAAGGTTTATGCCTCACATATGTACTTGGTTGTTGTGGTTTTAGTGCTTTTTATGTTTTGGTACACCCCTTGTTGCTATAAGTTTTGTTTCATAGCTATTAGGGAGAGTGGCTCTTCATGGGGATCGACGCACAAAGGGGCAGCCTGGGAAACCCATGGAAGAGTCTCCTTAACAAGTGATAACCTAATTAAATTAACTAGAGGGTTTGGGTAGGATCACACTAAACAAGAATGATTAAGATGCCTTGCCCATGCCGTTAGTGCTTTTGTAGACTAAGGGTGGGTTGAGAAGGCCATGGTCAGAAAATTCACTACCTTGTCCTCACAAAAAGTTAGTGAACCCACATGTGTCACCCTATGGGGCCGACGCCTAACGAGAGGCATCCTGGGTAACCATAGATGGGGGTCAGCACCTAGTGAAAGGCAACTTGGGTAACCCATGTAGGGCCATGCAATGACACTCTCCCTTAGTACCCCTTGTCATTATTTGCCTTTGTGTGCCTCTGGAAGTAGTCATTTTGATGTTGTTGATATTCATTTTTTTGTTACTCATGTGTTGTTGAGTCTTGTAGCCCTTCTGCATGACTGTTCATTGTCGTGGGTCTTCCTTGTCAACTCCTAGCATGGGGGGTGGACCTTTGGGTCCACATGGTCAGGTGGAATGTGCTTTGCACCCTATTGGGTTCCCAACTAGTGTTCGTGAAGCACAAAGCTAGTACCATGGTAGATGATCCAAAGCTTCACCATAGTTCAGTTACACCATGTTCATTTATGTATTTCTCTTGTATTTGATGTATCATTCCCACTATGTTTCAAGAAGCATTGATGTGCACATGTAATCTTGAAAACGATGTAATATCATACCATAACTGTGATGTACTTGTATATTCCAATTTGATCAATGTAATGTATCTATGTACATATTTTGTTGATTATGTGATGTGTTTGTATATGGATACTTCTCATTTATGTAATATCATGGATGAATGATTAATGTAATCTTACTTCTTTATTATGGTTTATGTAATATGGAATTTATTAAATATCATTATGGAATGAGTTTATGATACATAATGTCATCACCTGTACCCCAGAGGATGTAGTTGTTAGTGTATTTGTATAATAGCATTACAAATGTCATTTGTTAATGTTCATCTTATGTTGTGTTTTACTTTTAAAAAAACTGTTTTGTAATTTGTTAGTCTTAGTTGTCCTTTGGGGTTCGCGTGATAGGGCATTACATCTTGGTATCAAAGCCAGGTTTGCAAACACTAGGTACTCTAGGTAGTCAGCCCATTAGGTAACCTTTGCGCTTAACTCTTGATCTCACATGTTCTCCTCTAATGTTGTGCAAGAACATGCCTTGGGGTAGGGGTCGTGGCCGTGGAAGAGGTTGAGGTGGTGGTTGTGGAGCCAACCACCAAAGTTCGTCACATTTGCGCTCCCATGGTTCAGAACATGAGGAACATCAGAGTTCCCAAAACAATTTGGGAGGTAGAGGACAAAACCCAGAGTAGTCGAGTCTGGAAGGAGGGCAGTTGTGACACCTAATTGAGGAGATTCTTAGTCATTTAGGCCCTAGGCCAGAGGAGGATCAACAGGTGGATAGAGAAAGAGAGAGACCATCGAGGTGAAGGGAATTAGCAGCAGAGCAGGATGTCATAGTGTCGGGTCACATGAGAGATCTATTGAGAGCACGACCTCCCACATTTGATGGTACTAGTGGAGGACTAGAGGTAGAAGCATGGTTGATTGACCTGGATCAATGCTTTTCTATGCATCCTTATGGTAGCAATACTAAGGCTAGATGCATCATCATGCATCTTAGAGGCTTTGCATCCACTTGGTGGCGACTAGAAGAGCAAAAATTGCACCTAGACATCAACATGGTAAGTTGGGAGTTATTTTTGGAGAGATTCGGGGCCCATTTCCTTTCAAACCACTGGAGACAGAGCCACAAGCTGAGACAAATGGTAAATGAATTCCACAAGCTGAGACAAATGGAAATGTTCGTAGAGCAGTACAAGTGCCGGTTCTATGAGCTCAAGCAGTATGCGGGAATCAATAACGATGAGGCTATGCTAGTACAACACTTTGTCAAGGGCTTAAATGCTTGAATCAGTGGAGGATTTAGAGTCTTCGAGCCAAAGATGAAGGAGTTAGCTATTGAGAAGGCTCAACTTATAGAGGGAAACTTGGCCATGGCTTTGGGAGGCCACACAAGTGTTTAGATTGGTAGTGCACTTGCATCTAGTTTTGGTTCTCGAGGTGGGTAGCCTCAAGCTACAAGCTCTTCTAGGAGTCATTGTGTGCCCTTAAAGGGTGGTCAATAGCAGTAGCAATGGTCACAACCTAAGCACAATAATTCCCAGTCTCAGTAGAGTGGTAGATCTCAAGCCAGAAAGAATCAGAATTGGTAATGGAATTAGCATAACCATTTTGAGTAGCCTGCACAGAGTACACAGTCGACACCCAGTTGGGGCAGTTTCCAGCAGTCTAATGCATCGTCTAGTGGCAGAGGTTTCGGCCTAGGCACATATTTCTCCTACAGTCAACAAGGGCATCTTGCTAGACAATGTCCACAGAGAAACACTATAAGTTTTAGTCAGAGGCTAGCCGCTTTTGAGCCGACAGTGGGCGATGAAGGCATATCACACCATGTATTTGTGGTAGTTGACAACTATCAAGCTGATCATTAGGGCACTGTGGTTGAGATATTAGGTGTGTTACAAGGCATTAGTATTTCTGTTCTCTTTGACTCTGGTGCATCATATTTGTTTATTTCTCCTTCAATAGTAGAGCGTTGTAAACTGGTGGCAGCAAGGCAAGGCATTAAGTGGTAGGTTTAACTAGCCTCTAGGGCAAAGGTAGTAGTTGAATCGCTAGTTCAAGGTTGTAGTTTGAATATTGGGTCACTGGTGACTATGGTGGACCTCTAAATCCTACCTCTTGGTTCCTATGATGTTGTTTTAGGTATGGATTAGCTGAGTGCTCACCATGCTATAATTGATTTTCGCCACAAGGCTATGTGATGTGTAAATGATTAAGGAAATGAGGTTGAGATTGTTGGCATACAAAGATCCATCTCACTACGAATGATCTTTGCCATGTAATTGAAGAGGTGTTTCCGCCAGGGTTGTCAGCTATTTGCTGTGTTAGTCAATGACTTGGATTTGGGAGAGAGTCGAGAGGTGTCACTGATGACTATCCTCTCCTTAAGGACTTTGCAGATGTTTTTTCGAGTGAAATTTTGGGGATGCCACCAAAGCGTCACATCGACTTCAAAATTGACCTTGTACCCAAAGTTGAGCCTATATCTTGGGCCCCATATTAGATGACAACACAAGAACTTTAGGAGCTCTGATTGCAATTGGATGAGTTATTAACAAAAGGGTTCATTCATCCTAGTGTTTCCCCTTGGGGAGCACTAATGATATTCATGAAGAAGGACAGTTCCCTCCATTTGTGCATTGATTACCTATAGCTAAACAAAGTGAGAGTGAAGAATCGATACCCTTTGCCAAGAATTGGTGATCTATTTGATCATATAAAGGGGGATCAAGTATTCTCGAAGATTGATCTTAAGTCGGGATACCATCAATTGCGGATAGCTGAAGCTAATATACACAAAACTACATTTTACACTCGTTACGGGCATTATGAATTCATTATTATGTAGTTCGGGTTGACGAAATGTACCATCAATTTTCATGTGTCTAATGAATGGAGTTTTTCAAACCTATTTGGATAGATTTGTTCTCATGTTTCTCGATGATATCTTGATCTACTCAAAGACTATGGAGGAGCATTGGGAGCATTTGTGACAGGCTTTGTAGTGCTTGAGAGACAATCAGTTGTATGCTAATTTGGCGAAGTGTGAGTTCTTTAAGACTGAAGTGAAATACTTGGGTCACATCATCTCTGGTGAAGGTATCATTGTGGATCCTTCAAAGATCCAAGCCATCGTTGATTGGCCTGCACCTGCAAATGTTCCTAAGATTCACAGTTTTATGGGTTTGGCGAGCTAATATCGTCAGTTCATTCAGGGATTTTCGAGGATTGCACATCCCATCACTTCTCTTAAGAGGAAAGGGAAGAAATTTATTTGGTTAGAGTAGTGACAGTCAGCTTTCTAGACCCTTAAGGAGAAGTTGACAAGTGCACCTATTCTAGCAGTTCTTGATCCTACTCTAGGGATTTCGTAGTGTGTACAAATGCTTCTTTGGGAGGCTTAGGAGTCATTTTGATGCAAGAAGGTCATGTGATTGCATATGAGTCCTGCAAGCTCAAGGATCATGAGTTGAATTACCCCATGCATGATTTGGAGTTAGTCGTTGTTGTTCATGCCCTTGTGAGATGGAGGCACTTTTTATTGTGGCATCAGTTCGAGCTACATAGCGATCGTCGCAACTTGCAGTATATCTTTACGTAGCCAAACCTGAATGCTAGGCATAGGAGATGGATGGAATTTCTTTGCGATTATGATTTTGAGGTTAAGTACATCCAGGGCAAGGAAAACATAGTGGTAGATGCTCTAAGTCGACAAAGACATGAGATATCTACAATGACTCTTGATGTGCATTTGAGGAGCTAGATCCTCGCAACACTTCCTATAGATAGCTGGTATTAGGAAGTGAAGTTAGAAATTGAGTTAGATAGGGCTTTGGAGGGAAATTTTGTTGTTTATTCACTGGAATCAGATGGAATTTTGTGGTATTTAGGTCATATGTATGTACCTCCTGTAGGTCTTCGTACGCTAGTCATGACTAGGCACATCAAGCTCCCTATTCAGCACATCTAAGAGTCAAGAAGATGTATACATACCTACGTCCACTATATTTTTGGGCTGGCATGAAGAGAGATATTACAGACTTTATGGTGAGATGTTTGGAATGTCAAAGAGTTAAGGTAGAACACCAACATCTCGCAAGTTTTTTACAGCCTCATCTCATTCCTGAATGGAAATAAGATATCATATCGGTGGACTTTATTGTTAGTTTTCCTATGACTTCTCATCGACACGATGCTATCATGGTCACTGTTGACAGGTTGACCAAGGTGGCACACTTTTCTCCCATTTGATCATCTTACACTACTTCATCGATAGCTAGAATATTCATGGAAGACATTGTTCAATTGCATGAAATTCCTCAAAGGATTATTTTTGATAGATCTGGTGTTCACTTTTGCATTGTGGACATCCTTGTAGCATGCCTTAGGGACCCAGTTGAACTTCAGTTCTACATACCATCCTGAAACAAATGGTCATATCGAGAGGGTCAAATAGGTTCTTGAGGACATGCTTTGAATGTACATGATGGATCAATAGTCGCGTTGGGAGGACTATTTGCATTTGGTGGAGTTTTCTTACAACAATGAATATCATAGCTCGATTGGTATGGCTCCCTTTTAGGCATTATATGACCATCCTTGTTGGACCCCATTGAGTTGGGACTGTCTTGAGGACAAAGTTCTGCTTGGACCCAAAATGCTTCCGGATATGGAGCAATAGGTTGCTTGCATCAGAGAGCACTTGGTAGCAACGTAGGATAGGCAAAAGAAGTATGCAGATGCGCATAGGGTCAATCGTCAATTTTCTGTTAGTGATTGGGTTTTCCTACGAGTGCATTAGTGAAAGATTCCAATCTGTTATGGGAAAGGCTCTAAGTTTGCACCTCACTTTGTAGGACCATTTGAAGTATTGGAGATAGTTGGTCTCGTTGCTTATCGGCTAGCATTACTGCCCAGTCTATCAAGCATACATGATGTGTTTCACATTTTTGTACTTAGGCCTTATTATCGAGATGTATCTCACGTACTTGATTGGAATGCATTACAGGTAGAGGATGGGCAGGTGGCACTTGAGCCCATGGTCGTTCTTCAGGACAGGAGGCTCGCTCTCAAGGGCAAAGAAATTGAACAAGTGTGGGTCCAATGGGACCCTAATGATGAGACTTTGGTGACATGGGAGGATGCATCCCACACTAGAGAGTCATTTCCTTATTTGTTCACTAGCTTCTAGGAGTAAGCCTAGATCTAGGGGGAGGATGTAATGCCTCTCATGTTGTTGTCACTATTCTAATACTCTTTTTATACTATGTTGTGTACTTGAGACTATGTTGGTGATTGTTTCACCAGTTTGATTTGGTTGGTTGACAGTTTAATGGACTAAGATTCTCATGATACTATTTTATGATGTTGATGATATGATGATGCATGGTGTTTGTCTTTATCTGGTTATGTTTATCATCTGGATGTGGTATTATGTTGTTATGTAATTGATTAATGCTTGCTTCATGATATTTATGATGATGTGTTTACTGTTTGGAGTCTGGTGAGAGGATGGTGTAGCATCGCTCATTCATGAGCACCTTTCTACGTTGCGACTTCCTCTCACAGTTACTTTTGATTGATGATATCAAGTTTCCATAATCCATAATGTTCTTTGCAATGGTTTCTGGTTTTGATTGGATATATATATTGATGTTTTGTTTGATGTAGGATGCAGGTACCAACCACCGACTCCACCTTCACGGTTAGGTTTGAGCATTCCCTATAAGCCCAATGGGTATGATGTGGAAACTAGAGTTGAATAGGAAGTCCCCCATCCTAGTTTGCCACCTTGTCATTGTGTTTGATGATGTCGTTTTTTTGTGACCCTATTTCTATTTTGGTCTTGTTCCATTTTGAGTCATGTAGTTTTAATTGTTTAATTAACATTGTTCTATTTATTTGTCATTCAAGTATTGTTTGATTTACGAGGTTTGTGAGTGTAATGCTGATTTAATTAAAGTATTAAATTAAATTTATTAAAACTATTAAGTGAATGTTATTAATTAATTATTAAATTAATTCAGAAATTAAAATGGTAATTAAATGAATTGAGTGTATAAAAGGTTTATGCAGATAACACTTATTATTTAGTAAATTAAATAGTGTGATTTAATGTTTAAATGATAAAGTAGTAATTAAAGGTGAATATTATTACCATTAGATTTTAAACATTTAAATGTGGAAAGAGATATGATTTTTTTAAATTAAATAAAAGCGATAAGATTTCAAAGGGATGGCAAAATCAAGAAAAGAGGAAATAAGATGAGTGCATGTGCATGCACACTTTGAAAGTGAATGGAATTGAAAACTTTCCATCTTTATTGATTTTGTTTTCAAAAACTAAACACGATGTCTTTAACTAAAATGGAAAAAAAAGAGAGGAGTTAATTTTTGTTTTCCAAAAAGAAGAAGTTATCTCTTAAATTGTGGGTTTTGGCTTGTCAAATTAAAAAAATACAACTTTGGGTATTCTGGAAATTGCTTTGGGAGTACAGATTTCGGCTACAAAAGGGCTTGATCAACACATTTTCACCATCATCAGAAGTGAAGGATCATAGGTTGCAAGCTTTTCGCTCTTGTTTTCATTTATCGGAACTGCAAATAAACACCTCTTTTTCATTTGAAATGAAAATGCAAACATGTCATTGGTTCTTTGTAGTGAGTGATGAGCCCAAAATATGCTCATAATTTTGATATCATGGTGTAATTTTACTACCTTTTTGTTATTCATGGTTGTTTAACTCTTTAAGAAACCTTTTATTGGGGGATATCCTGCAGCAATACACTTTCATGTTCCTCCAGCCTATTATGTTGATTTGTCTATATTTATTACCCTGTTTGACTCCCCAAATGACTGGTATAATGCATGTAGTTTTTGAATGATGAAATAGATTTAAATATGTGATTAATGAATGGATATTGTGTATGTGCCATGTGTCTTTTCTTTCGCATTTGTTACCTTGTGTTTTGCAGGTTGTTGAAGAAAGTATGATTGAGTCAAGCATAGCTGATCTCGACCTTGCAGTAACGTCCATTTCCTGCACGACTTTGAGGAAGCTCTGGTGAAGACTCTTTGAGCGAAACTATTGGGAAGGATTTTAAATGTCATTTAATCTGGAAAGAGTGGAGTGCTACATTCTCTCTGGATTGGGTTGAACGGATAAACTCATTTATGAAGTCTGTTCCTTGATTTCGAGATACATTTTACATCCACGTCTTTCTCTGTTAGGCTTAGTTAGTTAGTTGTTTTCTTGATTTAAATAAGTGTTCCTCCCGCGTGAGTGAACAAGAAAGAGAGAGAAAAGAGAACAGAGAAATAGGTGATAGATAGAGAAGCGGATTATGTAAGAGTTAGAGTTATAATATGAATCAGAGTTTTTGTTAGTTTTCTGAAGCAACTGAAGCAGAACATTCAATGTAAATGATTTCACATTATGAATAAAATTTGATGGAGTTCTAAGTATAATCTTATGTGTAAATTAGTTGATGCTTGCTAAGGGGGCCCACTTAGTAAGTATCTATAAGAGAGTAGTTGTTTATCCTTTGTTAATTCAAGTTAAATTTCATTTTAGAAGTTTCAGCACAAGCTCAGTCTTATACTGTTCCTGCAGCATCGGGAATCCATCCCTGTGTTTGTTCCTGCAGCATAAGGCTAGTTTATAGTTTGTCTCTCAATTGTAACTATTATGATTTATGCTTTGGTTAAATTATGATTAAGTTAAGAGAACTTTGCATTACCTTCCTGTAGCATAGGTAGAATTTCTTTCCAATTATTTATTTTCAATAGTTTGTGACTGAAACCGGTTCTTAGTGTACATATAGTGCCGCTCCATTTAAAGTATACGTTCCCTAGTTTGACAAGTAAATGAATGACCACGAAGAGGTATTAGTCGCCTATTGGAATGTCCAATTCCCAGGATAGGTTTTGCCGTGATTTTCATATCTTTTTGTGGGCGCGACCATTTTTGGCGCCATTGCCGAGGATGGTGTCAATCTAAGAACCTACTACAGTCATTGTTAGCAGTAGTTTAGTCAGTTGTTCAAGTATTTTCAAAATCTTTTAAAATACCATCCATTTTCATTGCATGCATAGAAGAAGAGATGCTCAGGGAAGATTTCTCCCTAACCTACCATCCATTGCTAATAAAATTGAACCAGCTTATAGCTTATTTGAGGACGAAGGAGACTTAGATATTGACCCATTTGTTGAAGATCTATGTACTGACTTGCTATTCAGCCTAGTTGACGAAGAACCTAAAGAAAATCCATTTGCTTCTATATTTGATCAGGTGAATATGGCACATAATCCACCTAATCGACCTCCTGCTTTTGAATTCCCCATTATTGCTCAACAAAACAATGACAACCTTAAGAATATTCTTTCTTCATTACTTCCCAAGTTCTATGGCTTAGTTATAGAAGACCTAGAGACCTTGTTCGAGTTTGATATCCTCTGTCGCAGTTATGACTACACTTCAGATGCTTACAAACTGAAATTGTTTCCTGCTACCTTGAAGGAGGGAGCTCTCAGATGGTTCATGAGTTTGGAAAAGGGTGTTGTTGATAGTTGGGCAACCATGCAAATAAAATTTCTTGAAAAATACAAGGAATATTGTAAGAGTGGCAGTAAAGGTGATGATATATTCAAAATTCAACAGAAGGAAGATGAAAGTTTGGAGGATTATATATTAAGATTCTTATTTTCTCTGAAAAAGAATTCTGACCACACTCTTAATGAAGAATCTCAAAAATTATTTTTTCTAAGAAGAATCAATGATACCTATATAGATGCCTTGGACCTGATGGGGGGCGGAGATATCACTCAAGCATCTTGGGATGATATCATGAAGATATGTCTTAATTACTCCCGAGCAAATGTGAAGAAGGGTAGAGCTCATCAAGCTACAAAGGGAAAGTCTTCTTCCAACAGAGTTTCCCGGATGGAGATCACAAATTTGCTGTCTAATTTTAAGCAAGACATCATAAACAACATGGCTACATAGTTGGATACCATGCAAGCTCGCAAGAAACATGCGGAGGTTGAGACAATCTTGGCTGAGTTCTGTCCACATTGTAGACAAAAGAAACGTGACTGCAGATGTAAGATGGTGGCCAACATGGAGGCTAAATAGTTACCTACTGATTTTAAGATGATAGAAGGTGGTGATGACCAATTCTTCTTTGTTGCACAAAGGAGACCATGGGCTCCAAGACAAGGTATGCCTCAAGATCCTTTAACTTTTGGTAATCCTTACTATAATTATAATAACCAATGACACCCTACATATGGCCCATCTCCACCTTGGAATGCTCCTCAACCATACTGGCCTAACTATCAGAGCCCTCAATGGAATGGCAACCCCCTCAAGGAGGTTGGCAGCACCCACAAGGACAATGGACTCCACCTCTAGGTAACTGGCAGCAAAACCCTCAATGGAGAGGTTCTCAGTAATGACAGAACCAACCCCCTAGATTCTTGCAGTCTCAACAGCCACAATCTTCGACCCTTATGCCTCCTCCTGCAGCACTTGCAGCAAATACTGGCCCTCCAAAACAAATGCCTATGCCTGCTCAACCATTGCCAAATCCTAATAATAAGCAACAGTAACAACAAAAACCTATGTATTCTGCAGAAGCCAACCAGTATCCAGCTTATGCCCTGAATATCAATGATATTCATCTCAGGTATAGAACCACTCTTCTTGCTCCATAGCTACCTGTAATTACAGAGATTCCAGACTCTATTGCTAAACAACCTACTGATCATACAAAAGATATACCTGTATCAGCTACTGCCTCTAAGGAACCTATCCTACAGCCTTAGACTACACCACCTTTTCCTTAGAGATTGCAAATTACTACATCCAAGATCATTGAAGAGCCTACCTTTGATATTTTGGAGCAGTTAAAGAATGTACAAGTTCAAATTCCTCTTTTTCAAGCTATTAAAGATGTTTCAATCTATGGAAAAGCCATTAAAGAGGCTTGTTTAAAGAAACAAGGAAGAAAGAAAAAGGATCCCCAAACTATCCATGTTCTAGGATAGTTAGCCGATATTATGTTGGGGACGGTTGTCATTCCAAAATATACTGATCTTGGAAGTCCTGTTGTAAAAATAAATATCAATGGTCAAGTAGTAAGAAATATTTTGGTTGACCTTGGTACAACCATTAATGTGATGACCAAGCACATTATAGAGTGTTTGAATATTCCAAACATTTGGTCTACACTGACTGTCTTGTAGCTTGCTAATAGTTGCACGGTTACACCTGATGGAGTGATAGAAGATGTCATTATCACCCTTGAATCTTAGGAATACCCTACTGATTTCACCATATTATCCACTAAGGAAACCTTAGGAGGATATCATATTATCTTAGGTAGAACTTGGTTAGCTACAGCTAATGCCCTTATAGGATGCTGTTCAGGAGACATGACAATTTCTGATGGTCAGTCAAAAAAGAAATTAGCTTTATACCCACTTGCACAACCTCTGCCAGATTTGTCTTAACCAATTTGGCTAGATCTAGGAGAGGAATATGAAGAAGTCAATTCATTAGCTCAATTAATGATGCTACAAATTGATCCATTTTCCCAATTTCATAGTGAAGATAACCTGCTTCTACACATTTTGCAGTTTAGTTCTAGTTTGAATAGCCCATCTATTTTGGACAGCCGTTCTCAACAATGTTTCTTGCAGCAACTAGATCCTGACAACCATCATGATTTGCTATTATGTGATATACAGGCACCACCTTTATCAGCAACCTCAATAAATGATCTCACCAAACAGATAGAAGTATTTTCAGGCTGTTGTTTGCACATTAATAATAAGTTGACTCTGCCTCAACAAACTATCCTAGCCACAATGCTACAAGCCCACCACAGAGCTTTTGCATGGGACTATGGGGATATGAAGGGTTTAGACCCAAAACTCTGTACATATCGCATATATATTAATAATGACTTCAGACCTATTAGGCAGTCTCCAAGAAGAATTAATCTAGCTTTGAGAGAAATTGTTAAAGAGGAATTATAGAAAATGTTAACAGCTGGCTTTATCTACCCAATTTTAGATAGTCAGTGGGTTTCCCCATTGGTCATTGTTCTTAAGAAAGGAGGGAAATGGAGGGTATGTGTAGATTACGGAGAGCTCAACTTGGCAACAAAGAAAGATTATTTTTCTCTTCCATTCATTGATAAAGTTCTAGATAATTTAGCTGGAAAAAAGTACTCATTTTTAGATGGCTTCAGTGGGTACAATCAAATCAAGATTACTCATGAGGATTAAAAAAAGACTACTTTTAGATGCCCTTGGGGAACGTTTGCCTATTCAGTTTTACCTTTTGGTCTCTGTAATGTTCTTGCAACTTTCTAGAGGGCAGTCATAAGTATCTTCTCAGACATCTCATATGATTGCATGAAAATATACATGGATGATTTTACTATTTATGGTACGACATTTGAGGAAGCTCAAGTCAAGTTGGAGAGAAAGTACTACAAAGATGTGAAGATCACAACATATCACTGAATAGTCAAAAGTGTTTCATGATGATGTAGGAGGGAATAGTGCTTGGTCACTATATTTCTGTTGCAGGAATTTAGGCTGATCCTGCTAAGATTGAGATTATCTCTAAGCTACCCCCTCCTACTAAGTAGAAAGAGGTACAGAGCTTTCTAGGATATGCTGGATACTATAGAAGATTCATCAAGGACTTCAACCAAACAACAAGCCCCTTATACAGTCTGCTGAAGAAAGATGTAGATTTTTCTTGGACAGAGGAATGTGAAAAAGCATTCCTTGACTTAAAAGTCGCCTTTACACAGGCACCTGTTCTAAAAGGACTTGATTGGTCACTTCCATTTCATATTCATACTGATGCATCCGATTATGCCATTGGCACAGTGTTAGGGCAGAAGGATGGTTCAACAAAAACATGCACTCTAGTACATAAGCAAAAATCTGCAAGGGGCTGAATTAAACTACACTGTTGCAGAAAAATAAATGTTGGCAATCATCTATGCCCTTAATAAATTCAGGCATTATATCACTAGTTATCAGATATTTGTCCATAATGATCATGCTGCAATCCAGTATCTCATGAACAAAGCCTCAATATCTAGGAGACTGGCAAGATGGTTATTGCTGATGCAGGAATTTGATATTACAATTGTGGATAAGTCAGGTAAAGCCAACGTGGTTGCTGATTTCCTTTCTAGAATTCAAAGGCAAGATGACTCTGCACTTATTGAAGACTCCTTTCTTAATGAGCACCTATTTGCAATCAAGGTTATTCACCCATGGTATGCTGATATAGCAAATTATCTGGCCACAGGAAGAACTCCTCCTCAATTCTCCCCTAAGGAAAGGAGATTATTGGTAGAGAAAAGCTTTAACTTTTCTTGGATTGCAGATAGCATGTTTTATACAGGGCCAGATCAAGTTATGAGGAGATGTGTACAAGAGGAAGACACTCATGATATACTGCATGCAAGCCGTGATGAGCTGTGTGGTGGACATTTTGTTGCCAAAAGGATAGTGATGAAAATTTTAAATACTAGTTACTATTGGCCAACTTTGTATAGAGATGCAGCCAAATATACTGGGAGATGTGATAGATGCCAAAGGATGGGAAGACCAACTCGATTTGATGAGATGCCTCTATTTCCATAAGTTGTAGGTGCACCCTTTGACAAATGGGGACTAGATTTTGTAGGACCAATTGATCCATCTTCCAATGGTAAGTCCTACATCCTTGTATGCACAGATTGTGTCACAAAATGGGTAGAGGCTAAGCCTATGAAATATGCTAGGAATAATAAAGTGGCTAAATTCCTCTATGAGGAAATATTTACTAGGTTTGGTGTCCCTAGGGAAATAGTGATAGATCAAGGAGTACAATTTACTTCTACACTTATCATAGTTTTAGTCAATGAATATAATATACGGCACAGGAAATCAACTCCTTATCACCCCCAGGCCAATGGCCAAGTTGAGGTCACCAATAGGGACATAGAGGCCATTTTGACTAAAACTGTAGATTTGCATAGGAAGGACTGGACCACAAAGTTATCAGAAGCTATATGGGCCTACCATACTACCTAGAAGACTGCTACAGGATATACACCTTTTCAAATGGTGTATAGTAAAACAGTTGTCATGCCAATAGAATTTGAACATAAAACTCTAAGAATAGCATTAGAGATGGACATGGATTTAACAAATGCACAAAAAAATAGTATCATGCAGCTCAATGCTTTGGATGAGCTCTGAAAGAATGCCCTGCAACACACTGAGATAATACAAAATCAAAGAATAAGGTGGCATGATAAATACATTAAGGAAAAGAAATTCAAAGTAGGAGATTGGGCTCTGCTTTATGACTCATGATATAAGGACAGTCTAGGAAAATTACAAACCAGATGGTTGGGCCCATATGAAATTAAGAATGTATTTGCTAATGGTTCAGTTCAACTTGTTACAATTAATCCTGTTAGATTTAAGCTGTTAGTTAATGGACATCACCTCCGATTGTACCATAAACCAGTCTCAAAAGAAAAATTCATGTAGCAGTTCGTTCAGGATCCTGCCACTAATCCTCCTGCAGCTAAAGGCTTTAGCCTTTCTCCTGCAGCTTCACCGTAATTTTGTAATGCATGCTCATAATAAAGGTTTCATTTTTAAGGAAACCCCTTTTTCTTCATTTCCACTTGTCGCCACATTTCACTTCTTTATCTTCTGTCCTATCCATCCATTCCATTCATTCATCTCGTCTACCCACGTCACCCATCCACCTCATTCATCTGCACCACCCTTAATTATGATCTCATTCCCAACTGTCATCTCATGCCGAGGCCGTCATCTTTTTCCGCATGTACAAGCAATTAATGACAGGTACGTAATATCTTTTGTTATCACATCTTTGATTTATTTCATTATATTCATTTATTACTATGTCTGTATCAATCATTATTACTCGATCTCCGCCTATTCCTTGTACATGTGTGGACACATGTCATACTTTAAGTAGGGGGTGGGATAATCCACTTTTAAAACTTGTCCTTTCGCCACTATCACAACTGCTTAGATAATCTTTCTTTATTATTTTTTGGTACTTTCCAAATATGATCACATATCTTTTTCTTTGCATGTTTTTTATTATAAATCACAATTAAAATTGCTTGTTCAAGAAGTTCATTTTTGGAAAAGAAGAGAAAAGTGACAGCGGGATAGAAAAGAACCAGAACAGAAAGGGAATTTTTTTGGATTTTTAGAAAAGAGTTGAGTTCAGTTAAGGAAAAACTGTGAAAATGGGTGGCCAGCTGGTAAGACATGAGCCTGTAGCTCATGAGTTATTAATGCAAAATCCTCAAACAGTTGAAGCATTCAACCTCTGTGGATGGTTAAATTACTTGTTGAGTTTAGATGCTTTCAATGAGGAGGCTGCAGGCAAATTTTTAAGCACCCTTTCTGAAGGGGAGGCTACAATATGGGGTCTAACAGTTGTTGTAACTGAAGAAAGAATTACAGAGGTAACCGGGCTTCCAACCATTGGAGAGAATTTTTCTTCGGATGTTGTCTCTATAAGGGCAGAATTTACAATACCCACTGATGGACCTTTGGAAGTCTCTAAGCAAGGATGCAAGCGAGTGTCGTTGCCTCCTCCATATCTAGAATATGTTGCTTTCATAATCAGGTATTTAACATGTGAAGGCCATTTTTTTTACCTGCATTCTTACCATTTCAAATTGCTGAGTCATATGAGGCATGGGTTAACTGTTAATGTTCTGAACTTTTTGTTAAAATTTCTGGAACAATGTGCCCATGGAACCCAACAAGGGAAGGATAATTCTATTGCTCACCATGGCCTTATAAAATTATTGATTGAATGCTCTTTGAGAGATGTATCACCTCTTTCCTACCAAGAATTTGTTGCATAAAAGAGCTTGCAACATCCAAAACCCCCTAGGGCACTTACCCCACGGCCTCAGAAAAAGAGAGAGGAAATGGTGTCTACTAGTAGGAGAACAGGGCAAGGGTCATCTACTCCTGTAGCACCTGGTCCTATAGCTCTCACACCAGAGTCCTCTGCCCGAGTGCAAACTAGGGCTGCTAGTAGGAGAGAAAGAGGAAAAACAAAGGCAAAAGAGTCATCTAGGGCAGAACAAACCCCAGAATCTGACCCTCATTCTCAGAAAAAACAACACTCTTCTCCTACAACATCTTCCCCTACAACAATTTCTCCTACAACACCTATTGTTGTCACCAGTTCACCATCATCCTCTGACAAGGCAAAACCTTCTAGACAATTCAAAAAGAGGAAGGCTATGAGAGTGCCTCCGGTAGCCGCAACATTGCCAAGAAGAGTTTCCACAAGAAAACAATGTAAAGTATCCCCTGCTTCACCTCAACCTGAGGTTATTACAATTTTAGAAGAATCTGTAGAGTCTAAATATGATGTTTTTCAGAATGTGTCTGAGAGTGTTGCACAGAGTTCATTTGTTATTCTTGAAGAAGAACAAATTGAGACAAGGGAAGTTGAGCATAATGAAAGGGGGTACTAAGTCTCGATAACTTGGCTACTGTGGCTATATAGATTTCAGAGGAAGCATAGTCTTCTCCACTGTAGCAACATGAATTCATCCTGCAGTAAGAGGAAGAACAGACTGAACAATTGGAAGTGGCCAATGAAGCTTCATTTCCCCCTACAACTTGTCAAGCCATTGTTGTCTACAAAAAGATATTTTTGATTGAATTTTTGGAGTATTTCAGAGCTACATGGAGACCAGTTACATTGCAAACCCTAAGTTTCCACCACCTAGCCAAGACTGAAATGCAACAAAGTCTTTGGGAGGAAGAAAAGAAGAAACTGAAAAAGGAAATTGAAAGGTAGAAACAGGAAATTCAGGAGTTAAAAGAGAAAATGGATGAAATGTTGAAAGTAACTGGTCAGATTATGGAATGCAGACCGCCACCCAAAGTTTATGCTCTGTGCCTCAAGGAACAATTCTTGTGGTTCCAACTAATGAAAATTTCTAGAAATCAAGATCCTATTCTTCACACTACTAAAGAATTCTATGATGCATACCAGGCAGCTCCTAATTGGCTAAGAAATTTTTTGTATGAATTTTATTTACATGGCTTTGTAATTCCATTTGAAACAGAGTGGAATCCCCTTATGTACATTGGTGACATCCATTTGAAATCACTTATGTCTTGGGTGGCAAATGAAGCAAATTATGGTAGGTAATGGGAAGCATATGAAGAAGCTGAAAGAAATGAGTCTGTTCCATTGCGCCCTGAGAGTTTAGACACCCATACAATGTTGAAAACCTGGCTTATTGTGGCATATGGTTTTAATAATGATATAGCCAGGATGAAAATATTTAATCTCAGAAAACAGGTATATGATGAGTTTCAAGAACAAACATACTCGTTTTAGAAACTGTCATACTCCAGAATTGAGAAGAGGTGGGAGATTAACTGTTGGGTTAAGAAGGTCTGAGCCTCATAGTCCCCTAAATTTTACGGTAACTCTTAAATGATCAAGCAGATACATGCAGTTGGGCCTTCAAAAGAGGTTTGAATTGTGGTTGCCATTGACATTTAGACCTCCTGTGCTAATGTGGCCCCTTTATCCCTACCAGGCTACAAAAATTAACGAAGATACAAAAGCTCGTAGGTATGAAAGGTGGCAGAGTTTCAGAGGTTTTTATTACAAATTTGGAACTCCATTTTAGGTTCATGCTTCAACCACTGATTTCAGAGAGACCACCAGGAAGTTTAATGCTAGAGGACCAGCATTGGGTTAAGTAGGGGGCAAATGATGAGCCCAAAATATGCTCATAATTTGGATATCATGGTGTAATTTTACTACCCTTACTTTTGTTGTTCATGGTTGTTTAACTCTTTAAGAAACCTTTTATTGGGGGATATCTTGTAGCAATACACTTTCATGTTCCTGCAGCCTATCAAATTGATTTGTCTATATTTATTACCCTGTTTGACTCCCCAAATGACTGGTATAACGCATGTAGTTTTTGAATAATGAAATAGATTTAAATATGTAATTAATGAATGGATATTGTGTATGTGCCATGCGTCTTTTTTTTGCATCTGTTACCTTGTGTTTCACAGGTTGTTGAAGAAAGTATGATTGAGTCAAGCGCAGCTGATCTCAGCCTTGCAGTAAAGTCCATTTCCTGCATGACTTTGAGGAAGCTCTGGCAAAGACTCTTTGACTGAAACTGTTGGGAAGGATTTTAAATGTCATTTAATCTGGAAAGAGTGGAGTGCTACATTCTCTCTAGATTGGGTTGAATGGATAAACTCATTTATGAAGTTTGTTCCTCGATTTCGGGATACATTTTATATCCACGTCTTTCTCTATTAAGGTTAGTTAGTTAGTTGTTTTCCTTATTTAAATAAGCGTTCTTCCTGCGCGAGTGAACAAGAAAGAGAGAGAAAAGAGAACAGAAAAATAGGAGATAGATAGAGAAGCAGATTATGTAAGAGTTAGAGTTATAATATGAATCAGAGTTTTTGTTGGTTTTCTAGAGTAGAACAATCAATGTAAATGATTTCACGTTATGAATAAAAGTTGATGGAGTTCTGAGTACAATCTTCTATGTAAATTAATTGATGCTTGCTAAGGGGGCCCACTTAGTAAGTATCTGTAGGAGAGTAGTTGTTTATCCTTTGTTAATTCAAGTTAGATTTCATTTTAGAAGTTTCAGCACAAGCTCAGTCTTATATTGTTCCTACAACATCGAGAATCCATCCCTGTGTTTGTTCCTGCAGTAGAAGGCCAGTTTATAGTTTGTCTCTCAATTGTAGATATTATGATTTCTGCTTTGGTTAGATTATGGTTAAATTAAGAGAACTTTGCATTACCTTCTTGTAGCATAGGTAGAATTTCTTTCTAAGTATTTATTTTCAATAGGTTGTGACTGAAACTGGATCTTAGTGCACATATAGTGCCGCTCCATTTAAAGTATACGTTCCCTGGTTTAACAAGTAAATGAACGATCACAAAGAGGTATTAGTCGCTTGCTGGAATGTCCAATTCCCAGGATAGGTTTTGCCGTGATTTTCATATCCTTTGTGGGTGAGACTAGCGAGGTTCATTTGTTTGTCTTCACTCATTTGTTGAGAGTTTGATTTCATTTTGTAATCACCCAAATGTCTTATTTTGCACAAACCATTTAATTCGAATCTACTCGGGTCTCTTAATGATTATGTATTTTTTTTAACAGTGGTTGTGTCGCCATGTCTGCTTCTAATAGTTTGATTTTTCTTTCTAATTTATGGACTATACACCCGTGTTGCGCTCTTAGTCTCACCGCAACCTTCTCTTTGCCAACAAGTGAGCTCAATTCTCCTTGTGAATATAATATTGTTGTTGCAAGATTTCAATTTATTTGTCTGCTGCCTTCAACATAACATGCATAGCTTGCATTTTTATGTTTTATGCAATGAAACTCTCATTAAATATTGAATCGATGTTATTTGTAAGAGGTTGAATCTTTTTTTTTTAATGGAGTTCAATTGTATTTAAAATAAAACACCCATAGAATAGTGGTTAAATTTTAGGCTTTGCTTTTGTTTTGGTTGTGCCAATGTGTCCAAGCGCAAGAACTATGAAATTAGATTTCATTTAGGTAAGCATCCTTGTTGGGTTGTAAGTTGCACCCTTGCCCTCTCCTTGAGATTTTCTACCTATATGTTTTTTTTCTTGATTAGCATTGTCACTGTTTTGCCCAACGAATGGCATGGCCTCTTTGCTTTTATTTTAGCTTGCCTTGTTGCTTAAAGGCTTCCCAAAGCTATAGGTCATTCCAAGCATCTTTTTTTTTACAATCTAGTTCACTGCCTTAAATCTCATGGTTTGGTTCAATTATTTTATTCCTTTATTTTGAGTTTGGGTCTGCTTTTATTTCCCAGCATGGTTCGTTTAAAAAAAAACTAAGCTTTCCATTGTATTATGTAGGAAGTTAATTTTATAAATGGCGTCCATATTTAGCTAGATTAAAACTCTGATCTTCTGTAGAGATCATGCACATTGCCTTCATTTTGGATAGTATACCTTTTTGTATACGACTGTAGTGATGGCGCCATGCCTTTATATTGTTTTGGTTGGGTAAAATGTTGTGTTCAACACCCAACACTATAGTAAGCCTTTAAATTACTTTGAAAACCTTTGTAGGTAATGTCTTCAGCTTGTAGCCAATCACCCTATGGTATAGGTGCGAGGCTGGAAGGGCAATCCAACCTTAGATTTTGTGTAACTAGTTTGTATGAAACATATAAGTAGACATTCTTAGATTGTTCTCAATTAAATTTATTTAGTTATGTGTAAATAGGTGTATATGTTAGGATTCATAATTAGAAGAAATCTAATTGTGTTAAATGTGTTTTAAGATTATTATATTTTTTGAGATTTCATAGTTCTCAAAATATTTTAATGCTCTTCATAATCAAGATCTAGATAAAATGGAAACAATGGTTTAAATTTTTACATGGAATGTGTTGGGAGATTAAAGGATAGATCTCTACGTTTCCATGAATGATTTTTCTTGTCCTTTGCAATATTTTTGATTGGAAGGATTTTTTGTATTTAGTCTTATGGGGGCCCTTGGCATTGAGTTATACTCTATAGGGAGTCAAGGGTATTTTGTTTTGTAGGGTTCCAGAGGTAGTGGGGAAAATTGGATTTATGTTGGGTTTTCCATGATTAGTCCCTTGTGATTTGTTTGATCTTATTCCTATTTTGAGCTCTCATGGGTGTGCCTTGTTCCATGGTTTTCTTGCCTTGGGTTATGGCTTGAGTGAGAAGCTTTATGCCTCACATATATTCTTGGTTGTTGTGGTTTTAGTGCTTTAATGTTTTGGTACACCCCTTGTTGCTATGATTTTTGTTTCAGAACTACTAATGAGAGTGGCTTTTCATGGGGGCCAGCGCACAAAGGGGAAGCCTAGGTAACCCATGGAAGAGTCTTCTTAACAAGTGATAACTTGGTAAAATTAACTAGAGGGTTTGGGTAGGATCACACTAAACAAGAATGATTAAGATGCCTTTCCCATGTCGTTAGTGCTTTCGCAAACTAAGGGTGGGTTGAGAAGGCCATGGTCGACAAGTTCACTACCTTGTGCTCACAAAAGGTTAGTGAACTCACATGTGTCACCCTATGGGGTCGACGCCTAATGAGAGGCAGCTTGGGTAACCATAGATGGGGGTTGGCGCCTAGTGAAAGGTAGCCTGGTTAACCCATGTAGGGCCATGCGATGACACTCTCCCTTAGTACCCCTTGTCATTCTTTGCCTTTGTGTGCCTCTGGAAGTAGTCATTTTGATGTTTTTGATATTCATGTTTCTTGTTACTCTTTTTTTATTGATTCTTGTAGCCCTTCTGCATGACTATTCTTTGTCGTGGGTATTCCTTGTCAACTCCTAGCATAGTGGGTGGGCCTTCAGGTCCACATGGTCAGATGGAATGTGCTTTGCACCCCATTAGGTTGCCAGCTAGTGTTCATGAAGCGCAAAGCTGGTATCATGGCAGATGATTCAAAGCTTCACCACAGTTCGATTGCACCATGTTTATTTCTATATTTCTCTTGTATTTGATGAATCATTCCCACTATGTGTCAGGAAGCACTGATGTGCACATGTAATCTTGAAAATTATATAATTTCATATCATAACTGTGATGTACTTGTATATTTTGATTTGATCAATGTAATGTATTTATGTACATATTCTCCTGATTATGTGATGTGTTCATATATGGGTACTTCTCATTTATGTAATGTCATGGATGGATGATTAATGTAATCTTAATTCTTTATTATGGTTTTATAATGTAATTTGTAATTTATTAAATATCATTATGGAATGGGTTTATGATACGTAATGTCATCACGTGTACCCCAGAGGATGTAGTTGTTAGTGTATTTGTATAATTGCATTACATATGTCATTTGTTAATGTTCGTCTTATGTTATGTTTCACTTTGAAAGAAAATGTGTTGTAATTTTTTAGTCTTAGTTGTCCTTTGGGGTTCGCATGATGGGGAATTACAATGGAGCCCTTTGTAGGAAAATTGGATAAAGTGTAACTTCGATGGGTGCTCAAAAGGCAACCCAGGACAAGCTAGAGCAGGGGGTCTCGTAAGAAACCTTAAAGGTGACTATATTGTGGGCTTTGGAGTGAATATGGGTGTCTATTCTAATAATAAAGCTGGAGCTATGGCCGCTCTAGAGGGTCTCAATATTCTAAAGGAGTTGGGTTACCAAAATGTAACAATATAAGGGGACTCTAAGCTAATTGTGGACATTCTAAATGAAGAAGCTATGCCACCATGGGAATTAAAAAATATATTAGGTAAATGCAAAGTTATTAAGAAGTTTTTTAACAATTGTTGGGTGCAACATGTGTATAGAGAAGGAAATAAAGTTGTCGACTGTGTTGCCAACGTGGCATTGAGTTATAGGGGATGGACATGATGGACTAATGACAACATGTTGAAGTCTTTAAGAGATTTAATCCTAAACGAAAAAGTTTGAAAATGAATATCATATGCAAAAATGAAAGGTTGGTTTTATGTGGAAATAATGAGACCAAGTGGTGCCTTTTGGCTTTCCGTGTAATGATGGCATTTGGAGTACAGGTTTATATTGGATGATCTCAACATAAGGTAATTTTAATAATTCTTCCTTCAGGAAGGTGACCAAAAATCACATGAAGTTAATGAATTTGTTAAGGGATGTCATTTCTATTCGTGTCAAAATGCCTTGTGTCAGCAATCCTCGTATCTCTAAAGTGGGGAAAGGTATGAAATTTAATAGGGATTTAAATTCTTGTAAGAAAAATGACGAGACTTGTGTATTAGGAAATGTGTCATTGGCTTTCTCAATAAGAAACTTCTCGATTCACCACTCAATATTGGCTTTGTGTGTAATTTGGAGTAAGAGTGTTTGCTGTATTCCAAGAAAGAAGCAGACAGTGTGGGTGATTATGAAAAAAATCCTGTAATAGGAAAAGAATTTGCAGAAGAGCAAAATGGGAGGACCAAGGAAGAGAACAAAGCCTCCAAATTGTCAAGCCCTAAAACAGAATGTGGATTTATGGAGAATGTTGGTATGGTCTCGTTCTTCCAATCCCTAAAAGGATACATTGAGAACCTAATGACAAAGTTTACCAACTTTTGGAGGAAGGGCAATGTCACCATTGGTGTGGTGAAGTTCAAGGTTACCACTAGATTCATTGTTGAAGCAACGGGTTTGTAGAATAATGGGTTTAAAGTTGCAAAGAAAAGTGGGGCGGACTATCAGAGGTTTGTCGACAAATTCTTGCATGAAGGGGAGAATCTCAAGAGATTTCAGAATGGGTATGCAAGATTGGAACTCCCTCCTCCCTTTGCTTTAGTTAGCCTATTTGTTATGTGATACTTTACTCTTGAGGGTAGGTATATGTCGGTACATGTGTACCATTTCGCTATGCTAAACCACATTCGGCATGGTGAGAGAATCAATTTTCCTTTCTATCTGTTGTCCTCCCTACATCTTAATATTGAGAAGGGCACCAATCCTCCCCTCCACCAAGGTCTTATGCTTACCCTGTATAAGTATGACCTAGCTTTGAATCCTCGTGGAAACCTCTTAGCTAGTAGAAATGAGAGCCCTTATCATTTTGAAGAAGATAATGAGGAACAACCTAATGAGATAAACCCTGCTACTATCAAAATACTGGTTGAGGAACCTATCCCTCACCAGCCTCCTACAATTGTTGCTAGGTGAGTACTTATCCCTACTAAAAGTAACTCTCCTATAGCCAATGTGTCAAACCCCTCAACTCCGATGTCACAGAAGAGTGAGGAAAAAAGCATTTTTGAGATTGAGCTAATTAGAGCCACACCTGAGAAAAGGAAACATTGGCCTTTTCTGTTGGAACTCCCAAAGGCTAAGAAACTTAAAAGAGACATAAATCCTAGGGATGTAATTAATATCACAGAGGAAGGGAATAAAAATGAGGAGGTAAAAGAATTTTTGCAAGGGCAAGGGAGTGGAGGTAGTGGGGGGAGAAGGTTGGAACACCTTGCAAAAGTAGCCTCAAAGGATAAAAAAGGAAAATAGAAAATGACTGTGAGGGAGGAGGAGGACCTAGGGTATGAAGAATTTGAAGCCCAGGAGGAAGAAGACTCTGAGGACATGGACTTTGAGGACTCTACTTATGAGACGGGGGAATATGGTTCAGAGGAGGATAAGGAAGAGGAAGAGGATGAGAAAATTGAGCCTTCCGAGGATAAGAATGAGATTGAAAATGTTCAGGATGTTGGGGATTTGGGTATGGAGAACAAAACTAAGGACTTAAGCAATGAATTTTTAAAGACTAGACTAAATTTTTTGCAGGTACAATTCAAAAATGTGGAGAAGGCATTAGTTACTCTCATGAAGCTAACTAATAGATTGATGAGAAGGGCGATGTTGGGAGCTACTTCCAAAGAAATTTTTTTTACAAGGAAACTAAAGAAACAAAGGAAACCTGATACCTTGAAGATGTTGGATGAGACAAAGGGTCCTAATTGGAGAGAATACATTGCTCTCATGGGCGAGTATGGGGACCTATTGAAGAAAGCTAGTTAATGGCTTGTTGTTGCTACTCTTTTGTTAATGATGAGTTTTTTGTCCTTTTTTTATAGTTAAATAGTTGTTGTATGGGGCAACACCCTATATTGCTTTGAGAAGAAAATTACATGTTGTAGTTTCATTGAAAATGGTCTTCACAAACCAACTTCTTACCCCTGCTACGCCTACATCAGACCTGCCTTAATTTCCCTCTAACCAAAATTTCCAGGACAAGTTACAAAAAGCTTAGAATGATTACATTTTTATAAACTGGGACTAAATTAAAAAGAAAGTTAACAAAAGCCTGGTATAAATCACAGGCAAGTATCACCGAGATTGACTACTTAATCCCCACTATCATTTAGCCAAATTGTAGAAATTTACTTGACAAATCAAGAGATAAACATCGGGCCCACCAACCTTATTCATCACTATCTTCTTCTGAGTCATACCTTTTTTGCCAAGCTTTGAAATCGGCAATTACAGGGCACTCTATGGCATGTGTTGGGCTCTTTGTCATTTTCTTAGGATCCCTCCCATCATTTTGACACCACTCTTCCCCCAACCTCAGCTGTCAGTCCTCGTCATCTCCAACCACAATCTCATTCACCGACTGTTCATCTTCCACATAGCGCAGGGCCCAACCGCGTGGTATGTTAGTGACCATCTTCACCGCTCAAAGCAGGAAGAAAATGTTGTGCTCCCGAACATCCCAAAGCTTCTCAAAGGCTTTAGGGTCGATGGTTCGATCAATGGAAATTTCATTACCTCCCAGTCATGCATACAAATCATGTAGTAATTTTGTGGCATGGGAATCAACTTGTTCTCATCAACATTGTCTAGAGCCGCATCAATGTCTACCAACCACACATGGTCAAAAACCATTTGTGTGAGCTTTTTGGATCCCTTCTTCAATACCCCCATATGCAAAAGGACTGCCAAAAACATGGTAGGAATCTTTGAATTGGACCTAGACCTATGGTAGGCCCTCAAAAATTCATGACCCAGGACTCTCTTTGTGGCCCAAAGGATTACTGGGTGTGGAGAGGTAAGCATCCCTTGCAGCCATTTTTCTATGATCGCCCCTCTGAATGCTTCTTGTTGTTTATTCATGTTGAGTGATAGCAATGTCTCCATTTTATGCTACCTGCGAATGACTTCTAGTTGTTAACAAGCCACAACTCCCACACTCCACTTGTCGCTCGTTGTTTTTGCAATTGTTAACAAATTTCTTGAGAGGCTTTGATTGGGTTGTTTGAATTAAATAATTTTGGGCTTTAATTCCAAAGCTTGCTGGGGCCATTATTGTAAGTCATGTCCGCTTGCCACTAGCTTGTTATGAATGAGTACTTTTTGTGGGTGGCATGCCAATCCCAACTCATCTTTGTTGATGTGGTTTTCTCGAATGGTTGTCTCCATAATTTACACTCATTTGGGTCTTTTCACTTCGATTAAATCCTACCAACAACTAGCATGAACAAGCTCATCTCCTATTTCCTGGTACACCCACGTTGGATGTCACGAGTCATCATTCACAACCTTCCTTGCCAACTCTTTGACCCCTATGGGACCCGCATGCACATGTGCCTCTCTTTTGTTTCATGCCAACTCACCCGAAGATATTCCCAATCAACATTTTGGTAGGACTGATTCTTTGCCATCTCATGCACCCATGTAGGATAGGACGTGGAGTGTTTGTTGACCAACAAACTCTTTGAATAGTTGCCCTATTTTTTAATTGAAATCCCTTCCTTAAAGCTCTTGGCATATTCTTCATTGATTTTTTTCTACAACCTTTTTTCCAAGTTGTTCGCTCTTTGATTTCCTTCTCTATAAATGTGGGATACCTTTAATTCCTCAAACCTTCCTAGAAGTTGTGTTATTGGTTGAAGCTAGTGGTTCAATTACCAATTGGGAGAATTTT
The DNA here is from genome assembly GCA_007258455.2 of Sequoia sempervirens. Lineage (NCBI taxonomy): Eukaryota > Viridiplantae > Streptophyta > Pinopsida > Cupressales > Cupressaceae > Sequoia > Sequoia sempervirens. Next base: position 66,066,675 of record VDFB02000003.1, on the reverse strand, counting down.
TCTGCCTTATCGAGTTAATAGTGATGAGGGAGTCTCCTTCAAGTTGTATTCTCTTTGCATTTGTGTCTATTCCCATTTGGATTCCCAACAAAGGTGCTTGAAACTCTGCTTCATTATTTGTGCAGATCCCTAGTGGTTTGGATTTCTCTGCAATTGTCTCCCCCAACTCATTTATGACCACACAACCAACACCTCCTAGTCCTGGGTTTCCTTGAGCCGCCCCATCGAAGTTGATCTTGATCCAGCCTTTATTTGGGGGTTCCCATCTAACTTCCTTTCTCTTTTGTTGTGAAATAATTTGACTCGTGCCTGCTATTTTAGGTGTGATTAATCCCTTGAAAGCTTGTTTCATTTGGTCATCCCAATTTGAGTAAGTGCTTTGCTTCCTTGTGTTTGATTTTACTACTTCATTCATTGTTTCAGTGATCAATCTTTCTATTTTTTCACACAACCTTTCTGACGTCATTTCCTTATTTTGGAAGATCCTTTTGTTGCATTCCTTCCAAATTTCCCATATGATTATTGACAAGGCTATATGCCAGATGCTGTCAAATATTGCCTTTCTTCTTGGATTGGGCAACATATTAAACCATGCCAATAAGCAGTTTGGTAGAGGACTTTGCAAACTTAGTTTCCCCATGAAATGCTTCCAACAATGCTCTGAATATGGACAATCCAATAGCAGATGGTTTGTATGTTGCTATTTTTTCACAAAATGCATCTCCTAGGGCCCTGGATTCCATAGGTGGATAATTTTTCCTCTGTTAGGATCCTTTTTTGAATTTCCAGCCAAGGAAACACCCCTGCTTTTGGAAGGAAATTCCTCCCCCATAGTAGATTACTTGACCAATTTTCTCTTACCTTTGCTTGTTCCCTAATTTTGTAGCCAAACTTGACTACATAAGCTCTTGTCGACGAGCCACACCATCTAATGGTGTCTTCCTTGTTAGAAGGTGAGAATTTCCTTTCCTTTAAGATTGCAGGAAGGGCTTCCTTCTGGTTTTGTGGGGCTTATAGATTTTGCAATGAATGCCATTCCCTTTCCTACACACCCTCCCTCTCTATCATCCTTCCATAGTTACATACCTTCTCTCCCCAAGTTCTTGTAGTTTCTTCTCTGATTAGATCTAGGTTGGGTAGTGTTGCCAAGGCTTTTTTGCCATTCCATGAATCCTTCTAGAAGGATGTTGATTTGCCATTTCTTATCTCCCATGTCACATGCTTTGAGATTATATCCCTGCATTCCATCAAATAGTTCTAGGTGGCTAAGCCTCTAAGAGGATTCTCAGTTGAGAGAATTCAGATTGGGGAGTCCGAGTCCAAATATTTTATTCTTAGAATCTTGACCTAGGGTTGCTCTCCTTGATCTGTATAGGATCTAGACTAGATTGCAGTTTAAATGCTTAAACTTTTACAATGCTTTTACAATGATTATTTCAAGTTAATTAAAATGAAATTAACTTAAGGAAATAATAGAATGAAAGTAATAACAAGGTGATTATAACAGAAAGAAAGGAAATGAGAGACAGAAAGAGAGAGAAGAAGAGAAGTGCAAACAACGCTTGATAACGGAGTTCGTCACGAAAGTGACTACGTCTCCGGGTCCACTCCAATAGAGAGACCGATCCGATTAACTCCAAAATCGATTACAATAGCACCACCATTCTTCAAGCAATTCGGCCGCATAACGATGCTCTGATATGCAAGAATGATTTGAAAACTCTTCAACAAGACCTCTCTTAATCACTTGACATCAGGACTTACATCACACGAAAAAAACTTGTCTTACTGCCACCTCAGAAGCACCTTTTATACATAAGTGGCTCAAATTGATTTACTAACTTGATTGATTTTGAAAACTCTTCACCATATCTTTCTCCAATATAGAATCTTCAAAATGCTTCATATTTACAAAAATCATTCAAAATCTCTAATAAAACCTCTAATATCCAATAGGATTATATTAATATTTTAGAGCCCTTCTTTTCTCATTTTCGGGCTACATTGGTTAGAGGTTGTTTTTATTGTTTTATTTTAAACTTTGAAAACAAAGCCATTTCAAGGCTTTCTAATTAGGAATATCTCCTAACTAATCGATATAAGGAATCTTCACACATATATTTCAAGCTGCTGGCGTGGTGTCTTGATTTGTTATTCATTTGAATTGGCGGTCGGTTTCAACCCGGCGGCGGCTTTACTCTTAAATCTCCACTGGTTGTAGCAAAACCGACAAACAGCCAGCCGTCAGTTTGAATCAGGCGATAATTTTTAACAAAACAAACAAAGCGAAACACCGTTGAGGAGGATGGCATACGCCCGGTGGCATGCGCGTGGAGCTGCCACATGAAGTGTGTTGATGGGAATTATTCGAAATGCGGCATTAAGCGTACGCATTGCTGGCAAAAAACGGGATTGGCTTTGTCTACCCGCGTCTCACAGGAACAATTCGCCCGGCCCGGCTGGCGGCGTGTTGGCGACTCCTGCTCGGCGGATTCCATGTGCAGAACCATTCAGCATTGGCCGACTCCACGGTAACATGGGCGCTGTTGGGCCCGACACTGTAGGCGACTCATATGCGGAATCTTGTAAGGGCCTGCGGTAGGATGTCGCAGACGAACCACGTGTCTACTTATAATTCACCGACTATCTTGACCTCACCGCCACATCGCATACGGACTGCCCGTATCGACTGATAGTCCATTTGGTTGTACCACTTTGGGCGGCGTCATATGTACGGATGATGACATCATCACTGTACCTTCAACTCCATCAAGTCAACCTGCAACTTTGACCGCTGATAACTCTTGCGTCCGATGTCGGATTTCGATGAAACGAACACCGTCGGAATCGTCTCAATGAGCTCTTCGTGATGACACTGGTTTCATTAGTTTTTGATGATGCCATTTTTTCTGCTTCCTGGACGCCCCTTGATTCCAGTTTGACCAAAGGTTTGACTGGCCATAACTCGTGCAAACAGACTCCTTTTCACTCCGTTTGAGTTGCGTTGGAATCAGGACGCCGAGCTCTTCCTGATGGTGCTGAATCTGGAGAAAAATGAGACACTTCAATTTCCACTGAAAAATGTCCACCGGATCACTCCTCTTGCATACATTTCCCAAACCAATTTTGCACCTACTGCCATGTTCATCAATCTTAGCTGCTTAATATTGGCTCCTCTGACCTCTTTGGGTGAGCAAACTTTCTCCCAAGCCACTAGGGGAAATTTTTGTTGATCTCCTATACCACTCCAAAAGAAATTTCTAAATATCTGGTTGAGCTTCTCTTCAATTGTTGTTGGCATCTTTAGGCACACCATTGAGTATATTGGAATGGCTAATAGCACTGCCTTCACCATCATCAATCTGCTAGTGGAAGATAACCATTTCATTTTCCATGTCCCCATTTTATTCTTGCAACTATTTATTAGCCTTTCCCGATAACATTTTTTGTTGATACCCACAAATAGTGGAGTACCCAAGAATCTTCCTGGGAAATTTGCCACTCTCAAGCCCAAAATTCTTGCTAGATCTCTTTGTAGGCTTGGTTGTGTGTTGAGGAAGAAGACCTCTGATTTATGCCAGTTTATACTTTTCCCTGATGCCTGGCAATACTCATCCAAGAAGGTTTTTATGGTTCTTGCTTCTCTTCTACTTATTATTCCAAACAGAGTTGTATCATCAACAAACTACTGGTGCGTTTTATTCTCAACACCATTAGCTACTTGCACACCTTTCCATTTTCCTGCCTATCTTAGTGTTGTTATTCCCCTTCCCATTACTTCCACCATGACGATGAACAGGAAAGGGGATATGGGATCCCCCTGTCTAATCCCTGTCGAGGATGTAAAAAAGCCCTAAGCAGTCCCATTTACCAACACCAAGAATTTTGTTGTAGAGATGTAACTTTTCACCTAGTTTACCCATTCCTCTTGAAATCCAAATTTCCTGAGTACCTCCAATAGGAACTCCATGTCCACCAAATCATATGCTTTAAGAATATCCAACTTGAGGATCATACATAGTTCTCTTGCCTTTTTGGTCAAATGCAAGGTTTCATGAGTTGTTATTATGCCTTCAACAATTTATCTGCTTAGAGCGAAACCACTCTGTTCCTCCGAGATTATGTGCCTTAATACTCCCTTCAATCTGTTTGATATTATTTTCGTAATTACTTTGTACATTATGTTGCATAAGGCAATTGGTCTGAAATCCCCCATCTTTTTTGGGTCCTTTTTCTTAGGTATCGATGCCAAAAATGTGAGGTTTTTTGCTCCCAACATGGTCATCTTCTTTCTTGATCTTCTGCTACCAAGTATAGGTCCTCCCCCACTATTTTCCAAAACTTTTGAAAGAAGCATGCAGGAAACCCATTTGGCCTCGGGGACTTGTTTGGGTTCAGTTGAAAAGTTGCCTTTTTCACTTCATCTTTGCTTATTTGCTTATATAGCATTTTATTTTGCTCTTCTCCTATAATCCTTGGAATTGTTGCCAACAATTTGTTTTTGAATTCCTCATTATTCCCAGTTGGTCTATTTAGAATTGCTTGGTAGAAATTCACTGCCTCCTTATTGACTTCATCCAACAGTTGTATTATTGAGCCATCTTCTCTTGTTATGGATGTTATTCTATTCCTGCTTTTGTTGGTTACTTCCATTTTATGGAAATACTTCGTATTTCTATCCCCTTCTTTGAGCCAAGTCTCCCTTGATTTTTATCTCTAGAGGCATTCTTCTCTTTTCAAGATCTCCAACAGTTCTTCTTTCAGGGCCTTTTTCGTTTCAAAATCCACCACATCCATTCCTTCTTCTATAATATGTTCGTTGAGTGTGCTTAGTTCCTTTTCCACCCATTCTTTTTCTTGGAAGATATTTTTGAAGTTTTCTGTATTCCATTCCTTGATTTTATTTTTCACATGGTTCAGTTTTTTGTTCAGTTTGTACATACATGAACGATTTCCTATTTGTAATTCCTGCCACCATTCTTTAATCAAATTGGGGAGATTGTCATCTCTGGTCCACATTTTCTCAAACTTGAATGGGCAACCTACTGGGGTGGCATCTGGCTAGATTTGTAGCTACACTGGGAAATGGTCTGATCCCACATAGGCAAAATAGTGGCTTTATGTGTTTGGTTTATTCTTCCCCAATCCCCAAACATGAAGAATCTGTCCAACCTTTCAGATATGTTTCTAAATCCTTTCCTCTTGTTTGTCTAGGTAAATGTACCATTTCTTGTTGTTATGTCCAATAGGTGGTTGTTGTCCAAAAATTCTTGAAAGTCTTCTTGGACTCTTGTGATTCTCCCTATCCCACCTCTCTTTTCTTCACAGTTTAGGGTTGCATTGAAGTCTCTTGCTATGATTCCTTTTTCTCCCCTGAGATTCATTATGGCCCGATAGATTTTCTGCCAAATTGTTCTTTTCTCTCCTGTTTGGATAGTGCCATATGTGTTGATTAATGTGAATTGCTCATTTTTTTGCAACATTTTACATTTTATTGCTATCCAATTCCTTTTCTCCTTCAACAGTTTGCCTGTTACTAAGAGTGGATTCCATATAATCCATAGTCCTCCTAAGGCCCCTTCTCCCCCTACAAAGCAACCTTCCCAATGCTTCCACCACTTCATTCTATTCTTGATTTCTTCTGTGTCCCACTTTATTTCTTGTAGTATGAATATGTTTGCTTTGGATTGGTCAATTTGGCACTTGACTAGATGCCATTTGTTAGGGGCGTTTAAGCCCCTAACATTCCATGTTATTATCCTCATTGTGTCTGGGGAAGGAGTTCCTCCTTCCCCATCCATAGTTTTGTTTGGCCAGCTACATTTGCTACTATCTCCAATTCAGCTCTGTCAGTTTTGGGACCTCTCTTCCCCTTTCCTTTTATGTTTGGATTTTTTAGCTTAGATTGAGTTTGTTCTAAAGTTCTTTCCTCCCACAGCTCCCCTTCTTCCGCTTCCTCCTACTCTTTCTCATATGTTTCCCAATATCCATCTATTTTATTATTGTAATCCTCATCATTTAATTTATCAGTCCAAGGCGGTGTCCATGGTTGTTTGCAAGAGAGAAAGTAGAAAACTTGCTTGATAGTCTATTCTACTTGCAGAAATAAATCCTATTTGCCTGAAAGGAAATTTGCATGAAATGGAACTAATCTAAGGCACACTTGCATGAATTGAAAAGACAAAACTACTTCATAAATGCTTGAAATGAAAAACTTTCTTGGATTCAAATTTAATCTAGAAATTTGGAATTACATTGCTGGAAAATTAAATTAAATCTATCCTATTTCCTTAGGTTGAAAAAGGCCTTTCTAATCCCATCCCTTTGATCAAATTATTACATTGTATTTATAGAATTCATATTCTATATCTATCCAACCAACCCACTAATAATCTAGATCCAAGATCCTATTTTTGAGGGGTCATTTACAAAACTTTAAGAAAATTGAAGTTGTTGTCCTCCATTACGCCACTTTTGTCTCAGTCATTTTCTGATGCATATTGCTCATTCCCTGCTACAAATCATGCCAAATTCTCAAAAGGGTTTTTATCCCTTCAAATATAATTTTTAGATCATTTTGAATTTTTGAATTTCATTGAGAAACGAGGGAGATATCACTGTTTTACTAAGATTGCATTTTTCACAATTTCTGCACGCCTAATTTTTAGGAAGTCTTCAAGTGTTGAACGTGAATGAAGAAATTATTCTTCAGTTTAGTCAACCAAATCATTGATATTTAGCATGAATAACATGCTATAATCATGCAACAACAATTGATTGATGTGGTAACTTGAGTTATCTTTGGTGGAAGAAGGAAGCATGAAATTTAATAACTGTGAGAGATTTTAAAACTCAACATGAAACAAATACTCATCCCATTAATTTAGGAATGATTGATGCTCAATATTTTGCATGAATGTAGGAGTGTGTTAGGAGTCTTCTCTATCTTATCATTATTTATTCAAATCTTTCTATAGCTTTTAGGAGTTAATTGCTTCAAGTGTCTAGAGCTCTCTGCTGCAAGTGTCTATGAAGCTCCTTTTTACCATGAGTTATTTAATAATTCATTTATTTGCATTATATCATCTTAAACACTTCATGGAGACATATTATAGGCAATTTGGACACATTTAATTACTAAAATTAAATTAAATATTTTCTTTACATTCTACCTTAAACAACTAAAGAACTTTCAATAATTACTCAAATCCACTTTAACACTAATGCATTTAGGAAGAAATAGATGTTTTTCTTTGATAAAATATGAGACAACTTATGGTCTCATCATTTCCCCCACACCTCTCATCATTTCCCCCACACCTAAAATGTTGTAGGTCCCTTTGCAACTCATAATGAGCCTTCAAATTTAATAAATTCATCATTTTTTTAGTAGTTGCTCTAGGTAGCTCCTGAAGGCTCCTAAAAACTCCTGAAGGCTCCAGAATAGCTCTAGAACAGTTCCAAAATAGCTCTAGATGGGTTCAAATTGCTTCTTAAATCTTAGAACTGCTTTTAAATGTTTTTCTTCTTCTTCTTTTGAGTGGATTGAGTAAAATGAAATAACTTTAAGTTAAATAAGAGTAAAATAATAAAGTAAATACCTGATTTTATCTTAGTTTTCCATGCAACCATCATGCATGAGTTGTAGTTCAATTTCTCCATGTTGCATGCAAATAATTTCTTCCACTTTTGAGAGTTGCAACCTGATCTTTTACATTGAATACCAACTCAAATTGCTTCATCATTATTTTTGTTGCACTAACCAGTCATCCATAATGGCAATGTATCTGCTACAAATTTTTAGAGCAGCAACTTGCATACAAAAGTACATGCTTAAAGCCTAAAAGAAGAGGAAATAGCATGTGCAAAAATCAAATCCACCCTAACCTACTCTACTTAATGATGTAGAGAGGTTACACATAACCATTAACTGGTTTTGAAAAATATCTTTCCTTTCTCAAAATATGTTTCCATGCATTGAATTTTTTGAGAGAAGAGAATGAAAAGAAGATGACAAATTTTTTGAAACTCAATGCTTCACCTTCCTTTTTAGTGGAAACCTTCATGATTTATGATTATAGCAAATACATGGTCTGATTGGAGAGATCTTGCAATCCTTCCTTCTGATATGTTGCATGCATGACTGGAAACAACTCCTTGTTCTTCAAATCTCTAATTGGGCAGCCCTCCTTTGACTTCGAAAATCTAATTGGGCAGCCATTCTTGGATTTTGAAGGTCTCCAAATAAGTCTCTTCCTTGCAAGCTTTTGTAATGAAGATAAGATATCTTCATTGTATTTTGCACCTCTTGCAAGCAATAATCCATCAATTCTTTCCTTAAAGAAATATCAATTTTTAGGATTTAGAGTGATAGTCCTCCAACTAAGAATATTTTGAAATAGATAGGGGGGTTTCTCTTTAGAGTTGGTATTTTGGGGGGGTTTTGAGAAACGAATATTTCTTGAGGAACATCTAAATCTAAAAGGTTGCCAAACTAATTTGCTCCCTTCTCTAAGGACACCTATCCCCAAAAATGACACCAAAAATGATGGGGTCATTGTAATCCTCATCATTTAATTTATCAATCCAAGGTAGTGTCCATGACTATCTGCAAGAGAGAAAGTAGAAAACTTGTTTGACAGTCTATTCTACTTGCAAAAATAAATCCTATTTGCATGAAAGGGAACTAATATAATGCACACTTTCATGAATTGAAAAGAATAAACATAATTGCTGGAAATGAAAAGATTTCTTGGATTCAAATTTAATCTAGAAATCTGGAATTACATTGTTGGAAAATGAAACTAGATCTATCATATTTCCTTAGGCTGAAACAAGCCTTTCTAATCCCCTCCCTTTGATCAAATGATTACATTGTATTCATAGAATTCATATTCTATATTTATCCAACCAATCCACTAATAATGTGGATCCAAGATCCTATTTTTGAGGGGTCATTTACAAAACTTTAAGAAAATTGAAGTTGTTGTCCTCCATCATGCCACTTTTGTCTCAATCATTTTCTAATGCATATGACTCATTCCCTGCTACAAATCATGCCAAATGCTCAAAAGGGTTTTAAGCCCTTAAAATCTAATTTCCAGATCATTTTGAATTTTTGAATTTCATTGAGAAACAAGGGAGATATTATTGTTTTACTGAGACTACATATTTCACAATTTTTGCATGCCTAATTTTTAGGAAGTTTTCAAATGTTGAATGTGAATGAAGGCACTATTCTTCAATTCAGTCGACCAAATAATTGATATTTAGCATGAATAACATGCTATAATATGCAACAACAATTGATTGATGTGGTAACTTGAGTTATCTTTGGTGGAAGAAGGAAGCATGAAATTTAATAACTGTGAGAGATTTTAAAACTCAACATGAAACAAATACTCATCCCATTAATTTACGAATGATTGATGCTCCATGATTTTTCATGAATTTAGGAGTGTGTTGGGAGTCTTCTCTATCTTCGCATTATTTCTTCAAAGCCTTCTAAAGCTTTCAGGAGTTAACTACTTCAAGTGTCTACAGCTCTTTGCTGCAAGTGTCTATGAAGCTCCTTACCATGAGTTATTTAATAACTCATTTATATGCATTATATCATCTTAAACACTTCATGGAGACATATTAGAGGCAATTTGGATCACATTTAATTACTAAAATTAAATTAAATATTCGCTTTACATTCTACCTTAAACAATTAAAGAACTTTCAATAATTACTCAAATCCACTTTAACACTAATGCATTTAGGAAGAAATAGATTATTTTCTTTGATAAAATATGAGACAATTTATGGTCTCATCAGTTGTTATCATTTTATTGATTTAGTTTCATTGCATTTCAATTCACCTGTATTTCGAAACCTTTGCATGAGTGTGTTGGTGTCCTATTGCTAATGCTTTAGTGAGAAGAATTTCATGACTCATGGAATCCCGTGATAACACACTCGTTGTGGACCTTGGGTTGTCCCAAGCTACTACTCCTGGTATTGACAATAGTGCATTAGGCATGGACCCTACCTTTAGCAATACTGTGCCTTCCAATAGTATGCCAATTGACACACAAAATGATCACATTCCACAAGATAAAGTCATTAACATTCATGAGGATTTTGCACATTTGCAACAAGATTTGTGTCTTGAAAACGTTTCAACCACTTTGATCCCTACTATAGACAACCTTCATCACTTGATTGAAAGTGGCGACGACTTAAAAGTTATGAAAATAATTGTTGAGATATACAACAAACATGCTCCTTCCACCTCTAGCACATCCCAATCAACAAACACTATGGTTAGTCAAGGAGGACTTAACACTCCTCCTCCTTCCATAGTAGCCTCCATACCTACCTACACCATTTTGCAAGTCACCTCAACAATGCAATAGGTTAGTAATGTGATTCCTTCCTTGACTATTCCTGTTAACATTCCTAATTCTTATGTGGCATTGAATGTTCTCTCCTCTTCCACTATACCATCCATTAGCATTCCATTCACTCGACCTACCACTACATACACTCCATCACCACTTTCCCTTCCACCCCATCCCACTTATGCTGACCCTCTCATCACACAAATTTTCCAAACCATCTCCTCTATGCAAAAACAAATATCCACCATCAACTAAAACCAAAATGGACCACCTACCTATTATGTTCATAGCATCCCACTATCTTTAGAAATCCTAAGAACACCAATGCCACAGGGAATATAAATTCCTTGATTTGAGAAGTATGGAGGAAAGGGCGATCCTACTAATCATGTTAATTCCCATATAGCCTTGTGCAGTGACTTTGTCCTTGACGATAAACTATTGGCCAAAATGTTTCCTAGGACTTTAAAAGACATTGCCTTAGAATGGTTTTCATCCTTACCTAATAATTCAATTAGTTCATTCAATGAACTATTTGATGCATTCATAAGTCATTTTCAAATGCATATGACTCCCAAGAAGACATTGGTTGATTTGATGCGATGCAAAAAAAATGTAGATGAAAAGGTAATCGATTTCATCTCACGCTATCAGTCACTTTATGCCCAACTTGATGTTAAGATTCTTGATTTGCATCTCCAAAAGATTTTCATAAAAAATTTGCAAAGTCAAATCCAAGATAGACTGACCATGATGAAATTTCCCTCTTTTATGCACTTGTGCACAACCCTTTACAATTATCACAACTTGGTAAAAAGTCGTGATGCAAAGTCCACTTCCAACCGAACTGAAAAATATGAACCTAGTACTTCCAATAATTTGCAACCATTTCAAAAACCAAACAAAGGGTTCTTACAATTCAATCCCCCTCAACAACCACCTCAACTCGTCAACAACCAAGTAGCAGTTGTTAAAGCCGCGATACCTTATAGTTATGGAGATCTAAAACAATAGTTTACACCATTCCCAGATACTCTTCATAACACAATGAACCAACTTATATAGCAACAAATGATTTATTTACCTACTGTTAAACCATTAAATACAACTAAACCTTTTCCTCCAACCTTTCAACCTAATGCTTATTTCCATTATCATAGACAAAATGGACATGACACAGAATAGTGTAAGCATCTTAAACACATAGTGCAAGACCTCATTGATTCTGGTTGTCTATCCATTTCAAATGTTAATGTTAAAGGCAATACGTTCGTTGCCCCACCCAATCAAAGTTTGAATTTTTTTACCAATCCCATGCCTAAACATAATGTGTCATTCGTCAAAGCCAATGAAACTCAAAATAATGATGTGATGATTGTTCATAAAGAGAATGAACATCTTGATCCTATTCCACGTACCACTTCTATTAATCCTGTGGATGAAATGGTAGGAGTGATAGATGTTATTCCTCGTAAGGGCCAACCTAAGAAAAATCTTGATATTACTTTCTCTTCTAAAGATATTCTTTTGAATCTTCCTGATGGTCCTCTCTACGTAGCTGAACGTATTTATGATAAGCCCACTAATGGGATACTCATAGATCTCACCTATGGCAAGAATATGATCACCGAGGAATTTTTGGTCTTACATGATCTTTATCAAGGTAACTATGACAAACCAAGAGCATGGATCAAAACACATAATGGTTTCACATGCCCTATGATCAGATCGATCGTTCTTCCATTACAAATAGGACCTAAGACAACGGATGTTACATTCTCTATCATTCCACAATCAAATCAGTTTCGTCTGTGGCTAGGCCATCCATGGTTTTTCTCGATGAAAGCTATTCCTTTAGTCATACATAAATGTTTAAATTTTTCACATGACAATGGCATATTCACTATTCACCATAGTGGTTTTAACCCTTTGTCTTCTAAAGGAAACTTCTTATAATCCTTGTGGCTTGAGCCCATGGAGCCTATAATACCTTGCAAATATTTCTTTTTCATTGCTATTCAAAAGTTTAAAACAAAGAAAATTGTTGAATTTTCCCATCCGCAACCAATCCCCATCCACTTCCGATATCTAAATCCTCGATGAGACAATGTTTCAACCTAAACCTGAACCACAAAATCAAGATCAACCAACCATAAACACTTCACCTTCTTCATCCAAACGACCATGAGATAATGACACCAACCCTGCCATACCCCCTTGCATAAAAAAAAGTTTATAAAGCAAAAGGGAAAGTGATTGACCCACCTCCTATGGTTCCTTCTGTTCCTCCCCTTGGGGATGAAAAGGAGCCTATGGTGGATCAACCCACTCTTACACCTAGACAACTTCAAAATATAATCAAAAGAAACCACAGTGCTAAGGAGCATAGTCGTTGACGTCGTATCCTTGCTCATCAATTACAAATTGAAAACAACAAAGAAAATAAACCTTCGCCCTTGACATAAGTAATAAATAACGAACCTCCTCTCCAATCACAACAAAATGATCTAATACAACAACCACAACTCCTGATACACCCTTCATTGGAAATTACCATTCACCCTCCCGTCGTGATTAATCTGGATGATAATTTCGATGATGTGATCTCTAAAATAGATGAAGAGGTGCATAATGACTTGAATACATTATTTTCCTCTTCCATGAGTTTAAATGATAAATCTCCTACAACAATTTTAGAACTTGGTACTTCCCCTAGTTCATCCCTTGCAATTGTCCCTTTGGACAATCAATCGCCCTCATAATACACTAAACATGATTGGAGGTAGATGACTTGTTAGGTGGTTGACTTGGATTCGCCTTGCTAGCCTTTTTCATTTTTCTTATATTTGATTTTTATTTTGAGCTTCTATGTGTGTATCGTGTTCCCCCGTAATGTGTCGTTTAATGTTCTCCTCTCTTTGTGACATTCTTCTATTTGTACCTCCATTCTTCTATATGTCGTACATTACTTTTGCCTTTTGCTTCCATTTTATGCTTTTCCTTTTGGGGATGAAACAAAGCGTAGAGACACCCTATGTCTCTTCCATGCTAACCCAAAGGGTCCTTTTACTTTCTTTTTTGCCTTTGTTTTGTGTTTTTCATTTTGGGGATGACGCAAAGCGTTGAGACCGCAATGTCTCTTCCATGTTGACCCAAAAGGTCCTTTTACCTTTCTTTTTCACTTTTATTTTGTGTTTTCCTTTTGGGGATGGTGCAAAGTGATGAGACTGCAATGTATCTTCCATGTTGACCCAAAACGAATCTTTCTTTTTCTTTTGTTTTTGCTCTCTTTGTGTCATTCTTCTAGTTTTGTGTATTTGGGGAATGGTGACAGTTTTGAGCTCTTTAATAAAAATATTGCAGCAATGAACATACTGACCCCAAATCCATAGATCCCTTATGTTTTTCGTGTGTTCCTTTTTTGGGGGCAACCCCTCTTTCTTTTGTTCCTTTTTCATTTGCATGATGCAACCTTACTCAAAAATGTATGACTTGGCATAGGGGCTTTCCAAGTTGGCTCTCATGTCTTGTTTCTTGTTTGCATTTTTTATTTACTACTTTAAAGTAATTTCTCACAAAACAATGTGCAACAATTACTTTAAAGTGGGGGAATACATTAGCATTAATCATTTTGTATTTTTATTTTTCTTGGTTCTTAGTGCAACCATGTTACTTCATATGATGTGTTTGTCCCTTTGTGGATGACAATGGGTATAGTGTCCTTTGTGAGTGTGATCTCTCTTAGAATATTACATTCCTCTTAGTGGCCTAATGCGACGCACTGCATTCCCTAAGTTGCAAACATTTTATTCTTTGATTGGTCCTCTCTTGGAGACATTAGACATAATGTTCCTTAAGTTATAGACCTTATATGAACTTAACAAGACTCATTTGAATATCTTTTGTATTTTTCATTTACATGGCCACCTTGCATAACATAGCTTGCATGCCTATGGTGCCATTACATTTGTTCATGAGTTCTAAGCATACGAAGCTTTGCTTGTCTCATGAAGCACAAAATGACATTGTCAGGAGGTATAACTTTGCTTGTCTTTATGGTGCCTTATTAAAGTTATTAGGAGGTATAACTTTGATATGGTTGAGCAGGAAGCCCATTCTGAGGCATGACTTTCCCCATAGCCACCTTTTGAGATTTCTCACCCTGTGGACAACCAGAAGTTTCGTGGCCCCAGAGTGAGTATGTTGTGGATTTCTCAACCTACAGACATCCAAATTTTTTGTGGTCCGAAAGTGAGTATGTTGTGGATTTCTCACCCCAAGGACAATCAGAAGTTTTGTGGCCCCAAAGTGAGTATACTTGGGCCTTCTCACCTGGTGGACAACCATAAGTTTGGTCACCCTAGAGTGAGTATACATTTCTTATTTCAAACAAAATAGCCTAGATTTGATCCACAATGGGCTGGAAAAATGATCGAGGCTTTCTTTCATTCCTTTTCATCACTTTCATGTGTGTTCCTTTGCGTTTATGTTTGGTTTGTCATGAGATCTTGATCCTGGGGGCTTGATCATCCCTCTTGATTATTTTTGTTTCATTTTACCAACATGAGTGCATTTGGATCCCTCTCGATCTACATGTTGGGCTATTTTAGCGAGAGTTTGAAGCAAGTTCATCCTCTCACTAATGTGGGGGCTTAATGTGTAGCCAAAAAATGTATAGTTGACATTTTTATGCTCACTCGATTCTCTCTTTTGGACTTTGGTGGCTTGATTTTGCCTAGATTTAATGTTGTAATGTGGTCAACACATTCACATTATGTCTTGGACCCTTGTGAATCATTAAGACTTCTAGGATGTCTTGTAAAGGTGTTGTGAAGTGTTGTAACCCACTTTCACACTTTTCTAGGACCCTTTCATCATAATTCACTTAAATAACTCCTTTTTATCACTTACCAAGTCTTATTTCAAAGTGTTGTAAAGATTTGTAACAAACTCTCACGCTTTTCTAGACTTGTCATCACTAATTCAACCCTTTCTCATGTTTAAATGTCCTCTTAATGCACTTTTCGATCATTCTTAAGTGCATTTTTTAGGATATTCCTGTTGGACATCATTTAATGCCCTTTAATTCTCGAAACCCACTTAAATTACTTAAGTGGGACTAAGTTTCCAATATGGGCAACTTAGTCATAATTGGCACAAAAATCAAAATTATTTCAATTTTCTAGCGGCATTTTATTCTCTAACCCTTGAGGTTAGCCTTTGATGTGTTATTTTTGGGAAATTTAGGAAAATCAAGTATAAATAAGGGTTTTTCTCCTCATTTTCATCTTCTAATCTCCTAATCTCTTGCAATCTTATAACTCATTAAGCATTCAATCCTTCAAGCATTCAAGCACTTTGAGTATTATCAAGTCATCCATTGGAGCATTTCATTGCATATCTTCAAATTTCTACATCAAGGGTTTGGTAAGTTTATGACATTGCATGTTATATATTTATCACTCTCTTTCTATTTCACTTCATTTCATAGGGTTTGATTACCAAAGTGGGGTTTGACCAAGGCAAACCCCTATACTCTAACCCTTAACCCTTTTCCCCCTTTTTGCATGTGTGTTTGCAAACTTTGTATGCAGATTTATCAAAGAGTTTGGTGTCAAAAAGTGGTAAAAAATGCATCAAAGTCAACATAACCCTAGTTGAGGGTTGGAGACTCTTTTCAACCCCTTTTTTGTAGAATCAAGATCAAACACCTATCAGGAAAGTAAGTGTAGACCAGAATCTACAGGATCCTATCCTGAATTCCCAAAAATCTAAAGGTGGACTATGTCGCCATCTTCGACAAATTAGTCCCATAGTCAGGCTTGAAAAGTGGTTTTTGCATTTTTGGATATCCATTGGCAGATTCGTGTTCTGGTAAATTTTCCTCGAAACTAGACTAAGTCGCCCAACTTGGCGTAAGTGTCCCATTCAACATTTCCAGTCAACTCTATAGGATTCCATAGCCTTTCCACACTAGATTTCAGATTCTAGGTGCACCTCTCCAATTTTGTTCAGTTATTTCATCATTTACTTGCATTTTTAGGTGTTTTTGCATATCACAGTGTGTTTTCTATCACTTTGTATTTCTTAGGTTTAGCATCATTAAATCATCTTTATTTTAGTTTATTGCACTTAGACATCATATTTAGATATATTTCATCCCATTTACATTAATATTGAGTGTAGACATTTGCATTTTGGACCCAATTCCTCTCCTTTTAGGTGAAAAACCTAAAAGAGTTATAGGCAACTTTGGGTAATCCAAAATCATTGTCCATAGTTTTACACTCCTGGCACTTGGAGGACTATCCAACCTTTGGTATTTAGGATCCACAACTCAAATCACCAATAGATTCCATTTATTAAATGGTGAGGATATTTATAGAAGCTAAAATATTTATTTATTCCTTCTAAAATGAACGTCTTCATTAATCTAAGGATCTCCACAATCGACATGTGTTATAGTTGTGACCTTCACCACAAATAAAACTTCATTAATCATCTATAAATAAAAAACCATTGGAGAGTCACCTTTAATTTGAACCAAACTATTTGAGGAAAGACATTATATTTTTTGCTTTAAAAACACCAACACTATCATCCTTAGGAGGGGAAAATGTAATTTTTCACTTGCAAATTTTCTAGATTTTATGATATTTTTAATAATTTAACCCAAAATGTGTACAAACAAACTGACAATTGAGTCTAACAATAATGCTAGTTATGAATAGTACAAATTAATATTTTATAAACAATCAAATACATATAGAATTTATTACTTTGATTACATCATTTTTTAAGAGAAATCCAAATTGAATTTACTACCCAAAATAAGTTGAATTTCAAATTTATAAATAATAATGAATTAATCAAATTAAAACCCTTATTGATTTATTATTATAATTGATGCAAAAATGCAAACAATACACTTATTCTTGAAATCAACTATAATATCTACTCATACCTCTTTTAATTTGATTTAATATATAACTCATATAAGGCTATAATAACTAGCAATGATCATGTAGAGGGATGTAATTGTTTGATGAATAGATAGATTAAAATAACAACAAATTGTAGTATTAGAAAATAGCAAATTTACTTACTTACAATTGTTGTAATATTTTTGTATTCTCAAATGCCCCTCCTCCAATGTTGTGTGGTGGATAATGAGATTGAAATGGAACAATAAATTATTGTGGCTAACAAATTTAACATTGACCATCAATGAACCATTAATGGTGCTCAAAATGAACAACAACAAGAACATCAATCAGTAATGATCCTCCAAATATTTGCTTGCAAATCTAAATCACCTTATCATTGGAACCTCACATAAAATCTCTAGAAAGCACCAACAAATATTGTAGCAATACCATAGAAAACTCTAATTCCTTCATAAATCAACATGATTGTGATCCCTAGATGGAATCACCTGAGATTAGATATAGGGGTTTCGTAATTGATCCCAAATGTTAAGAGGGTTCTTATCCTCTCAAAACCTAAACAAACCAAGGGTTTTTATCCTTATATTCCCTAGATTAAACGAACCACTCAAATCTAAAAATAAGTAAAGGATGACTTGAATGATACCCAAATGAAGATAGGAACTTCCTTGTTATACCTTTTCAAATTAGGCCACTGGGTTCTAAGTTTACATCCAAGTATTTAAAAATACTTCTAATTTTTTTTTTATATAATTATAATGATATATTATTAAGTTTACCTTAAAAATATAAATTATTGAGCCTAACTTAAATAATATTATAAATTAAAAAAGGGGACATTACATTTTACCCTTCCTAGAATTACTTTCCCACAATAAATTATAAACCTATATGATGAATCGTGTTGTAATTCCCATATAGCTTGGATCTTATTCTTGTCAAATGACACATCTCCTATCAAGTGAGGCAACTCCTTAAGGATATCCATGAGGAGATGCGTGATTATACTTCCCCATCTTTGACTCGGATCAATTAATGAAGGTAATCAACCCTCCATATGCTCCTTTTTCATGTGATGATGAATGAAAATATCCACCAACTCCCACAAGACCCAAGGCTACCACATGCATTTACCTCAAGAAATTTGTTGGTGGTCCCTTTCATAAATATCTACCTTTGGAGTTACTCCACCATGATTATGTTGTGCTAGTCTAGTATTCATTTGAACTTCTCCTTAATATATTTTTGAGGTACTCATAACTTATTCAATAGGAAGGATATGTCAAAGAGAATTCCTTCTTAACTATAGTAAATGGTATTCTTTAATCAATCATATAATTGTCAACACTTGTATGGATACAAATGATATAATGTAATAGCTAGGAATGATAATGATAGAAAAATAAAAGTTAGACATTATATGGATAATAATATTTATCATGTTCCTTGTGCAACATAGTTGCAACACGTGAGTACCACTTCTTCCTCTTATGCAAGTGGTATGCATTCTTGTGAAAATGAATATAAATCTAATCTTCTTTCATCAAACTCATTGGCATCCTTAAAGTTCCTTTATGTTGTATCAACAAATTCCTTTATATAAAATGTGGTTTTAAAAAACACCTTCTCTTCCTCAAATTGTGACTATGACATTCTCAAAATTATATTCACCTCTCCTAGATTGTTGTCATAATAATTACCTTGCATTTCAAAGATTCTTACCACGATACCCAAAGTTGTACCTTTTGACAACTAGCATTGATCAGATAGCATGTGGATTGGAACATGACAGTAACAGTCATATGTTGCTTGAAATTTCTCCCTAAACTAAAAAATTGTTCTAATAGTCATATGTTGCACAAAATTTCTCTTTAAATAGTAATGTGTAGGCTATACTTGCACTTGGTGACCCCAATAAGTGAGACCTCCTACACACAATATCAAGCATATAAATTTTCACCATAATTGCAAATATATAGCTACTCATGACAAATATCATTAATCTAAAAGATTAATTTATCAAAGTGATCAATAGGACTATAGTACCATGGTTGCTAAATTGAGTCACCTTACTCAAAAGAAAGAATTTTAAGGCTAGAAACCACTCTATACTAGTTGAAAACACTAATATTCCATGGGATTGGGCTACAAAATCCTCTACCACATGATTGAGAACCCTTGATCATTTCAAATAAAGCATGGAAGAGGTTGGAGATATTGGTAGCAATAGATCTAAATTTAAAAACCATATTCACACTAGCCCTGGTTCATGTTTCTTGCAACCAACTCTTATCCCTACCATGTATAGTTTATGAATTCTAATAAGAAGGCTCCATTTTGAAAGTATCTCATTTGGTGACCACATTAGGAGAGTAATATTGACTATATCCAATACAAACCAAACAATATCATAATGAAGTATCTTACCTAAGGATAGACACTTGATTGTCTTCGTGCAAGTGGCATAGGCTACAAGTGATTTCTTTGAAAATATACCTCCCTTCTTTTTGTTGTAACCACACCTAGGACTCCATTCATTATACCTTGAAGTATTACTTATTTCTCTCTATCCTATAATTTTATCTCCCTAGCGAGTTCTCAAAGAGGATGCAACCATTACAAACCTAATATTTTTTCTACTTAGACCCATGATATATAATTATTTGCATAAAGCGATCACAATTTTTTTAACTTGAACTAAAACATATCTCAACATCCAACTTAAAAATTAGGTTCAAAATATATTTTGCATCCATCTCAAAAAGTGGGTTATCTAAAAAATATTGAAAGTTATTCCTTTTTCCCTACTTGGACCAATCGTCATACTAACCCAATTCTCTTAGTTATCTTTTAAAACCATAATTTTTGATCCCAACTCATTTTGTCTACCTCAAGTGTCTATATTCATTGATCTTCAATCCCTTTCCAATTTTTTTTTAATTAAGGCCAATTATATATTTGTAATTTTTGGTTTTCTTACAAATTGTTTGAAATCAAAATCCTCTCAAAGCCTATCAAGATCATGAATTATCTACTTAATTTTATTATCCCTTGTTCGATTCTCTTGCTCCATGAAACATGTTACAAAATCAAGTTGATCTTTTACCTTTAAAATTGTCACTTGAGTACTTTCTAAAGAGTTCTTGGTTTCAATTTAAGATCAAAGGTGAGTTCATCAACCTTTACCTTCATTTCCTTAGATGTAGTTAAGGCCTCTTTTTCAAATTTGGTGGCCATATTGCTATCTTTAATTATATGGAGATATTATAATTTTAGTGCTTTCTTTACATTATTTAATTTTTGTAGATCTATAATAGTGTTCATTTATTTAATTATGAAAATACACACTTCATTTGTTTTCTCAATCTATTCTCTCTTCAAAATTTGTGTTAATCCTTTGATGATCCTTTTCATGTTATCCAATTTTTTTTAAGAACTCCTTTCTCTTCTATTACTAATAATTGTCCCTTCTAATCACCCTCGTGATATCCAGATCATGCAATGATAATGAAATTCTACTAGAACCAATACAAAAAATAACATTCTCTTCTATGGCATGCATTCAACAAAATATTCCTAGAAGTCACTCTAATAAGTTTTGTGTATTGAAACATCCCACTCATATTCTAAACTGACATCACTAGATTGATATAAGTGCTTATCACAAGTTTCTATTCTAATTTTTTTAGTAATATGAAAACTAGTATTAGTATTACTCAAGGCAATCTTCTCAAATGCATACTTCTCAAGCTGGTCATTTTCAAACTCCACCTCATAAAATTTTGATGAAACAACTCCATTATTATTCTCAATTTCATTTTCACAAATATATTATAATTCGTAAATCATTAGAGTGATGGATGTGAGTTATGTTGGTACGTCGAGTTGTTGTGTTTCATTTTACTTCATTTCACTCCTATGATTAAGTATTTGACCCTATCTCACACATCATTAACAACCAATTTGAGTGGAAGATAAGTGAAAGGGCAGATCTAGGCCAAATTTCCTAATCTAAATCAATCCTTTTACACCTCAAACATTCAAGGACACAAAATCAACCAAGAGATGTTGTTTGGTTGTCGTCTTCAAGGGAGAGCCAAATAGTTTGGCTAGGGTTTTGGTCCCTTTGTGTTGTTGGGTAAATGATTGATGTGATGATGTTATGAAGAACATCGTTGAAGCACGAAGAAGCTATAGACAACTATCAAAAGATGACTAATATAGTGTTGAAATGAAGAACCTCCAAAAATAGGAATGTAAGAGTGTCTATATGGTAAATTCTCCATCTCACTGAAATGCATGGGCAACCAACTGCTGATGTACATTGTATTTTCCTAGTACATAGGAACAAGAACTAGATACATAGATCACTCCAAAAATAAAAACTAAGGAAGCATTAGCACCAATAGTAGAAACCCCCCATAATGTGGAAAGGGAGAGCCAAGACAGGTACACTAAACTTGTGTGAAACCAAGAAGTGCATGTAGGGGAATATATGAATGTGCAACAAAAGAGCACCTACAAATAAAAGGGTGTGCAAACTAAGGCACACATGCATGATGCAAGAATCAGTAGGATTTACTGTTGTCGTGGAAGGGACACTCACTTGACAAAGGTGTGATGGCAAGAAAAAGGAAAACATCAACCCCCATGGCACCTTATATCATTGTGCAAGTACAAAAGGAACAATAGGATGCACAAAATCCCCAAAAAATATACACCAAAGTGACACTTTATCTCAATGCATCTACAAAAGAGAAATTACATGCAAAAAATGCTCAAAGTGCTCAAATAGGACAAAAAGTTGGAAATACATATAAAATAGTCAAAAAAGAGTCATCCCACGTAAATGAAAAGTTTTTGGGAGCCAAGACATCTAAGTAATTCACTAGAATGTGAAAACATGAAAATTTGAATAAAATGTACCTAGAGAGAAATCTAGAAAAATTGCATGGATGGCTATGAAGAGCTTTGAAAGACAATCCTGATGTCATTGGAATCACAAAAAATAGAGAAACAGGCCAAAATTTATGAGCTCAAGAGTGAAAATAACACCTCTAACTTCAACATGTTGTAGAATGCACCAACAACAAAAAATGAGAAAAAACCAACACATTGGATAGTGCTCGAAACCAACTTTCTGATGATATCTTGTTCGCCTAATTTCAATATCGTACGCCCAAATTATGGAAAAAAGAAAAAATAGCCCCTTTAAGGCCAAAGGAGGGTCTTGGGGCCCCTACCAACAATTCATACTACCGATGTCAATGAAATATTCCTAGTCACCAAGAAAAAAATTGACCCTTGTAGAAAAAAAAGGTTGATGAACAATATATTTATGTGTTGACAAAATATTCAAAAATATTTGCCAAAATAGTTGGTTGTTGCTGAGAAATTTTTGTGTTCGTTAGAAAGGGAATAGGGTCGGGCATTCCACCACCGACCAATATTGAATTGGTTGTCGATCAACTTTAGAGTTACTATCGGTGAGTAAGAACCCCTAGCGGTGAAGCCACAGGGGGCTGCACCAAGCAGAGGGCACCCTTATATATATCTACATATATATACCTATATATATATGATATGGATTTAATATTAATTATATATACATATAGTATTGGTATATATATAAATAATATGAAGATTCTATTCTAATATTTATCATGCTTGTAAAAGCATGTATATAGTAATTTTTAATCTGCATTTTATAAAGCACTTTGAGAGGTAATATAGACTCCATCGAAGCCTTGAAAGATGACATTAAGTTTGACATTAAAGCCATTGTAGTGGGCATAAGTTAGCCCCACATTTTTCTTGATTGGTTATAGCCACTAAGTGGCGATAGAAGCTACCTTTTGAATTGCATTTATAATTGTCATTTTAATGCCTTTAACACAACTTCAAATCATGGCATATGAAGTAGAGGTCAAGCCTTAACATAAGGCGATAGATATTATTTTTAGTGCATGAAATTAAATATTACATGGAGCACCATTCATTAATGATTTGTTAGAATTTGAAACCAATGCATTGAGTGGAAGCCATGGGCTTATATGGGAGGAAAGAGCATTTTCATGGCATGATTATTCATTATGCATTTTTATTTAAGGCTAGTCATGAAGAGAGAAAGAGGTGAGAGCGATGGGCTTTGAAGGACAGGAATTCATTTCTTACTATGCATTGGTGGGTAAGAGCACAAAGCTGTGTCACACTTTCGGCCAACTAAATAGTTATGAGCAAAAATATTTTGACCTAAACAGTTTTGGTTGAACTAGTTTCACCCAAAACTACGTGGCTTATATGTGGCACATAGAGTTTCGGGCGAAACCCTTTCGCCTGAATCTCAAAAATTTGAATTTTTTGCTTTGTCGCATCGAAATGTGGCTTATTTTATGTGCGGGGTTTCAATCGAAACCCTTTCTACCGAAACTATCTATGTGGCATCCTAGTTGGTAGCCAACTCAATTTTTTTTAGAATTTTCTAAAACTTTCAACTTCAACTAAGTATTTCTTTAGTTATAATGATGTTTTTAAAAAAATACCTTTTTTTAGAGCTCAGATTGGTGAATTTGAATATGTAATTTTTTAAATATTTTGATTAGTTTTAGTATATTTTATTTTTAAAATAATGCAAGTAGGTTGTTAAAGTTAAAAAAGAGGTTGATTAAAAATTAAAAAAATAGTAAAACACATATATATATATATATATTTTAAATGTATGGTGCACTAGAGCAGATAGTCCTCTTCAAAAGGGTATAATTTGTTTTTTGAAAATGATAAAAAAATTAGACAATAGTTGACGTCCAATGAAAATTGTCAAATTCTAATAAGTTTGACTTTAAAATGTTATTACGAGAAAAATATACATCAAAATTTCAATTTTTTTCCATGCACTAGATATTGAAGTTACCTATTTGGAGAAAAAAATTTGGGGAAAAATGAAGTTATTTTCTATTTGTTTCTTGACGTCAAGTGAATATCACTTTTTCCTAAAATTTTCAGCATTCCAAAATCTGGTCTTAAATTGATAAAAAATAATCAAAACATTTTTTTTTAAATTGAAAAATTATAAGATTAAACTTCATCAATATTTTCATCTTTCATTGGTTTACATCATTTTGAAATTCAAAACATAAAGACCACTTTTATGTGGTCGAAGTTCATAATTTTTGTTGTTGTTGGTCGATTCTTTTATAAAGTGTGACACAGGTTTTTGCATAAAGATAGTGGTAGAGTTCTCTTTGCATAAGCAACAAATGTATTTCCTTTGCGAGTCTAAAATAGAGTCGTGACTACGTGATTGTATTTGAGAGTTAAAAGATAGAAATTGAATTTCTTTCCATTGTCTGTTATGCATTATTTAGAATTGTTTTGGACAACGACAGGAAGAGAGGAATATTATTCCTTTTTCTGGCTTTAGGCATTATTATTGTTGCTTAGATCTTTCTAAGTTAGCAATGACGTGGGAAAAGTCTTATGTTTGGGTCTAGAGAGAGATCAACTTCAGGGAGTTGAGTGATAGAGAAGAGAGAAACTCTGGTTGCTGTTCATTTTGGTATTTATTGAAGGTGATTGCAAATGAAATTTGAGATTTTCATCATCAACAAGTTGAGTTTTTTGTGAGAAAACTATACCATTCACTGTGTCCGAGATTTTGGAGTCTCAAAAGTGTAAAAAAGAATATCACAGGCGTGTTTTTATAACCATTTTCTCTATGTAAACTCATAGTTTGCATTCTATGTTTTCCAATTTTTAAAAAAGGAAGACTGGTTTTCTTTTTGAAGAATAAACCAAGTTAAAATAGAGGAAAAATAGTTTAATTTTCTAGTTTGAACAAGAACTTAAATTGTTTTCTCTTTCATTCCGAGATGAGCACCAAATTAGAAAGATAATTTGTTGATGTGTTCAAATGATCAATTTATTTCATTTTCTTAGATAGAGATTATTTTCAATTTGATAGATAGATATTTATATAAGTTTACATAATAATATTTGATGATATGTAATTATTTAAATATGAGATAAGCAAGATGCTTTCTCAGTTGAGTTAACTAATTAAAGACAACTTTATAAGATGATTTATTGAAGAATTTTTCAACAATTGAACATAGTATTCCTTTGAACCAAACAAGTAAGAATTTTATATTATATGATCACCATAATTGTGATTTTCTATGTTAACTAAAGAGCTATTATCAAATTGTTCTGTCTCATTGCACATGATGTTGACACTTCTCATGATCTAATCCCTTTTAACATTTAGGGTTGCTCTTATATAAAACTCAACCCTCATTGTATTATGATGCCTTTGATAACTCTGAACTCTTGAACTCTCAACCTTTGAGGACTCTTGTTTTCTTTGAAGATTCTCGAGGTTCATTATGTAGCTTTTTCTTGTTGAGGAATATTGCATATTATTGTTTGCAACTCTCTTGCGTGGAAGATGTCTTTGTTCATTGTTTGATCCTAATACACACATACACACCATTTAATATATTTTTAAATAATCGATTTATCTTGTATTATATACAAGATTAGCTAATCGACCATCATCCAAAATTCATAACATAATTCACTTTATTATTTTTATCGAAAAAGAAAAGCCAAGATTCGATTAGGTTAAATCTAACGTCTAGACTTGACTTAACAAATCATAAACTCAACAATAGGTTTAGGGTAGACCTATGTGAGTGTGTGCAAAACTCAATTGACATAACTTGTTTAGTTCCAAAGTTTATATTCCTCTTTGATCTCTTGCTCTCCCTTTGGAGGACAAGAAAAATAATCCTACATTTCACTTAGAAATCATTCAAATGATTAGCCATTATTAATCACGACATCATCACAATCTTAATTCAATAACACATAATAATCATCAAAATTCAAATACATTGCATTGCATATAATCTCATCATAATGTTAAATAACTAGCATATAATCATCATCATTATCAAAATACATTTTAAAGTAAATAGTTGAAAATAACTTGATAAAACAAAATCGAAATATAACATCGACATCTTGTATAATCAAACTATTTTCATTAAAAAAACTCTGTTAACTCATTACTATAAATTGTAGAAAAAACGTCTATGCTATTAGATATTTATCCTCTCATTAAAAATAAATAAATAAATAAAGCTCTCTCAACAAAAAATAAAAATAAAAAAAATAAAAAAAATAGAAACGTAAAATATACAATCCAAATGAAAGCCCTGAACACTCAAATGACAATTAGGGTTGAAGGTAAGCCCTAGAAATAAATCTGCGTATTGAAGACTAAAACGTTTTGATACGAAATTGACGAGTTGCAGGCGCAGGGGACGTGAAATGGGTAAGTTCTCATTGGAGTAATCGCTTATGTATGTGGATTATGTTTTCTCCTGCACTCCAGATTATGCTATTTACGGTGTAGTTTTACGACACCTTTTCAGGTTTTTGGTTCATCTAGCCGTAAATTTAATGGATTTTGTAAACCTGTGAGCAGATTCAGAGCTCCATTTAATAGGTCCACATATATTAAAAAAAAAATGAAAATAAATCTGTAATTTGCCCGTTTCACATCTTGTTTTGTGGTTGGATTGTCTATATTGCAATATGGTAGAACCTAAATGTTTCTGTTCCACAAGATGTAGCCACAATGTATTTACTAAAGCCTTAGATTTGTTAATGTAATTCCTTTTTTTCAATTCTTTTGATTTCGGATTCTGTTATATTGAGGGTTTCATCTTCTGGAAGGAAATCTTAGGTTATTTGAATGCATGATGGAAGCCGTAGACGGTATTTTGGAGAGATGTATTGGCTTATCGAGTATTTAATTGATTAGAAAAGATTTATCGTATCTGGTCAAGTTGGATCTTTATATGCGTTTGGTTTGTCTATGCTGCAACGATAGATGTATATTAAGATGTTGCCAAAATGATTTTGATGGGATTATTAACTGTATTTTATTTGATTTCATTGGATTATGTCATTTTGAAAATCGAGTTATTTTATTCTACTATAGGATGTCTGAAGTTATTTACTTTATACTGAAAGTTATGAAAACGTGTTGCCGGGGTGTAGGGGCTTATAAGTACGTTGAAGAGCTATGGAAGAAGAAGCAATCGGATGTGATGAGGTTCTTGCAGAGAGTGAGGTGCTGGGAATATCGGCAGCTTCCTGGCATAGTCAGGGCGAACAGACCCACAAGGCCTGATAAGGCCCGACGTCTTGGATACAAGGCCAAGCAGGTACATTTTCATGAATATATGCAACAATGACTACTATTCCCAAAGATACAAATAAACTGTGTAAGGTTTACATTGTACATAAATGTCATTTCTATGTAAATATGATTATAACCATGACATGGCATTTAAATTTATTCCTAAATAAAAGTTAAAAAATAAGACATAGTCAGATGTAGTAGTTTATTACCATGAAAGACAACATTATAATGCTGTTAATGAAAGTTTTAAGTTGCCGTGTTTAATTTTCTATATGAACTAATCATAAGATGTAATGTTTAGATCATCAACATCTTGGTTTTTTTAAAATCATTTTCATTTGATCTTCAACATTGAAGGGACAGTCATTGGGGCATTCCTCCTCTGCCTTTTTTCAAAATTTTGGAATCTTTTATTTACTACATATCCTGTACTCGCTACGCAATGCTTTCAATATGAAAAGCTGACATCAACTATTCACCATATTTTCAATATTTTTTATCTCTACATCTGAGAAGTCCTGCTTCAAATTGTCAAACCTTTTTATTTGAGTTCGGTTAGTTGTGAATGGTCTGAAGCCAATGATTCTGAACTGGAGCCTTTCACACTGAAATGTATGAGATTAGAATTCTAGATACTTAAATTCCATAGCTCAGGAGATTGTACGAGATAAAATCACCAATCAAACAAGTTGCTTGTTGGCATGGTAGGATAAATATGCATTACCTTGTTCCCTGATTCAATATTCAATCTGATTGAAGTTTCTTCTGCAAGACATTCTCCTTCAAGCTGCATATTTAATCATTGGGCACTACATCCATAAATGAGTCAACCTCCATCACATACTATAAGATGGCATTTAAAGTACAAATTTAGTCATCTAATCTAATGTGATAAGTTCAATTCCTCCAATGAGGATATCAGTTGGACCTTTTAATAATCTGCCACAAGAATCTTGTCATTAAATCAATTGTCATAGACTCAGCATATTTGAGTTGGGCCACACAAGTACAACGACTCCATCAAATTGGTCCATTTTGAGCATGCATAAGTGCTAGCTAGAATTTTGAAAAAATGTCAAAGCTATTGTCCCTAGGATCTGAAGAATACAAACACAATTTCCCCAAAAGATGTTACACAAGGTGTCAATCAAGTAATATCACAATGTGTTGCCACACAATATATACCACTTTGAAGAGCGCTAAAAGTCTTTCTAGTGTTTTGAAATGGGGTCAAATGATGTTCTATACAAGGTTATGCCTCGTTAAAGTTTGGTTTTAATTGCATTGTTCCTAGCTACACAAGGTATTGCCAAAATGGTACCTCAATGAGTGTAGACACATATAAGACGACATGGTGATGAAGAGCAAGTAGCTTTCCAATACTTGGAGAAGAGCGTCAATTGGAGTTTTTATGACAAAGTTATGCCCTGTCAAAGTTGGGGACTTCAAAATATCCAAAACATATGCAACTGATTCAAATCTCAAATTCAAAATTTGGCAAGAAAATACCTTTTCTCACTCATTGCCCATATTTAAAAGAATCTGAATAGCACTGTCCCATGCCCTTGTTGATTGGAAATATCCTCATTGTCTAATTTTCTACTCATCACTCCATTTGATCTTTTACTGTAATTGTTGCATTCAATGAAAGTCTAGACTGATTCCACCCCGCCTTTAAGATTAATGGCCACTGGATGCGCTTGTCTTATTGGTGTGAAATATTTCTCATTCTTGAACACTCTGTCTAATGATACTTCATCAGCATCAAATGCATATAAAACCCTGAATCATTATTTTTAAGTCTGTCTTGATCTGTAAGTCATTAGTGATGTGCTTGATATTTCTTAGAGTTGAACATGAGGAAATTTTCTTGAAATTCAGACTTTAAAAGCATGAGAGCCAAAATCTGTGATCTCTGCCAATTAAATTTGTTGCCAATCAAGTTTTTGATTTGTTTAACAAAAGTTCAAAAAATAAATTGAAAACTCCAGGTCAAAATTCATGATATTTGTCAATTAAATGATTCTATGGTTACTCAATGTTTGATTGGTGTTTTGCATAAAGGAAAAGATAAAATAGAAATAAATGCCACGAGCTTGTGCTTTACAAATAAGACTTGCTGATCTTTCTTGAAACTTACTACTTATGGGTAAGTGCAGGGAGAGAGTGCAGAGTTGTGCATGGTTATATTGCATAACTTAAAGGAACAAATATGTCTTATCATTATTTCAAAAAGATAATACGTTATAAGCTCCTAATACATATCAAGTTATATTACCATACCCTGGTAGCTGTTAGCTTATATGATATGTCCAATCAGCGATAACTTGTATGATGTATTAGGATGTAAGGTCTTAGTGTAATTTAAGGGGTTTTGTTTCCCATTCCTAGCCTTCAATTCATTATTAATATTACTTCTAGGGTGAAGTGGATGCAGTTGGAGTATGCATATGAATCAGCAGAGTGTTGGCTGTCATGTAATCATTATGAATGTAGCAGAACTGTATGTGCATGTTAAGACATCTGATCTGTGTGGAATTTGAATTTAATTTTTGCAGCGCCTTTTTTTTTTAACCAATATATGCGTATCATATCTTGGCTGACTTGTACAACTACAAATATGTGCAGGGTTATGTCATTTACCGTGTGAGAGTTAGACGTGGAGGCCGTAAAAGGCCTGTTCCTAAAGGTATTGTGTATGGTAAACCTACTAATCAAGGTATCACACAGCTCAAATTCCAGCGCAACTTGAGATCTGTGGCAGAGGAGCGAGCTGGTCGTAAGCTGGGGGGACTAAGAGTTTTGAACTCTTACTGGATAAATCAGGTATGGTATGCCATGCTTATGAAAAATTAATATTAGTATGTATGGTTTCAATCTGTGCCGTCTGTAGCAGTATTTTCTTCTGCACTGTGCAAGTCACATATGATCATTATTCACTTTAGAGATGCTGTTGATGTCAGGATACTTAAGTATTTTGTTTTCAATTTGTGAATTATCTGGAGCATTGATGATGACCCAGTTTCAACTAATATTTTTGCAACACAGGATTCAACCTACAAATACTTCGAAATAATCCTTGTTGATGAAGCACACAAGGCTATCCGAAACGACCCTAGAATAAACTGGATATGCAATCCTGTTCACAAGCACAGGGAACTTCGAGGACTAACATCTGCTGGGAAGAAGTACAGGGGGCTCCGAGGAAGAGGCCACCTCTTCCACAAGAATCAGCCTTCTAGGCGTGCGACTTGGAAGAGAAACAACAGTCTTTCTCTTCGACGTTACCGTTAGATGGCAGGCCCTTGACAGGCTATTATCAGGAATTGTCTTGAGATTTATATTTCTATACATTTCAATTTTTCTTTGCACCATTGTTGAGAATTTGAGACAAATGCCGGCATAGTTTTTGTATAACTCAGTGGTTAATTTTTTCTTAAAGAAACAATTAAATGGGATTGCTTTCAACTGAATTGTCATGGACTCTTCTGAAAAATGTTTTTAAAAGACTGGTTGGATAATGAATTCATATAAGCCCGCTTTATACATATATTTTTGCCAAAAGTTAGGTAGATACACTTCTCTATCGATAATTAATAATTTAACTTCGTTTCCATGAAAACTATCATATATACAAATGATAAGAATGTCTATTGAGTTTGCATATGATCATACATGGGACATTCTACATATGCCAATACCTCATTGTTGCAAAACCCCTCTGAAAATTCCGACCATTAAAAGCATGACAATATTAGATTATCCACACCCTTTCTCCAGAGAGCAAACGAGCCTGCCTCTTTAGACTTGAATGGAAACCAGGGGACTTGACAACAGGCTAATGGATGACAGGGGACTAGAACCTGTACTGACAGAAAATTGTTTCCTGTATATTTAGATGCAACTCAGAAAAACATAGCTGCTACTCCTGCATTCAGATTCCCGTGATTTTCCTTTGCCCTTGCAATTTTGCAGTCCCATATTTTTCACCTATGGCATTTGTGGCTTCAAAAAAATACTTATGCACTTTCAGACTACTGCAAATGGGGCTCACCATGATTTCAATGCAATTTGCAGTTGGGGGGATGTCTCTCCCACTTTTTCATTTCCGTGTCCAAGGGATGTCCCTGTGGAACACTGTAATATTTTATGTTGCTGATAATTTCTACAATATATTTCTCAATGCAACATTGGCCTGGTTCTATTATTACTTTTGTTTTGTGTAAAGTTATGTTCTAAGCTTACAATTCTTTTCAGGCTTTTGTATTTGCCAGAAATTTATTATAAAAATGAGGATCGGTCTGCTTGATTGTATGTGTTTTCAAATGATTTTCTCCAGAATAATATTACTGCAATTGCTATATTATGGAAGATAGCTGTTTGCATTAGGTTACGAGTTAATCTCCAGTTACAGAAGATAAAAGGCTGTATATTAATTTTTGTTCATATTTAGTTTTTGTTATGGTTTGATTAGGTGTTTTTTCTCTGTAGTTAGAGGATTCACGTATCCCAGTTCTGTTAGTTCTAGATGTTTGAAAGCTATGTGAATTGTGATAGATCAAAAACCATTGTTAGGAAAAGCTACTCTATTCCTTTTAGTTGGTTTCTTCTTCTCATTTCTGTAGTTAGAGGGTTCCTCTTAAGGTTTCTCCGTTTTGGTGTTTGGTATAACTACACTTTAGTACCCCAGTTATGTTCTTCCTTCCAGGATGTGAAAAGCTATGTGATACAAAAAATTATTATTAAAAAACTCCTGTTTAAATAAGGCATTAGTCTGAAAGAAGTTTTTGGGCCTCCATCCATCATTTGAAGTAGCTGCATTAGCACCTGGTAGGATCCCTTAATATTCAGGACCTGGTATATCAGCAGTGGAAATGCGACAGTCCCCCTAGATCAGTTTGATGGACTAAGATTTTGTTTCTTTTATCATGTAATTCTACTCACAGGTTAGATCCTGTTTTCTTTGATTTACTCATCTATTATTGGTTTATACTCGGTTGGTGCTGTAGACATAAGTTTGAACTTGAGAACAATACTTTGGACAATAAATGGGGAGAGAATTGGGGATACATTGGAACATGATAGTATTTGAAATCGAGAAGCTTTCTTTCTTTGAATGACAAAGCATTACTATTGAACATCGACTACTCGAAACGGCAATCAATAGGGTTATTGACAAAACATTAGTTTTTGACAATACAAAAGATTCCATCTTTGTGTGTAGAAAGAATAATGGAATGGAGGGTCCATCTTTGTGTGTAGAAAGAATAATGGAATGGATAGGCATAGTGGCCAAATGACAAACTGCCACCATGTGAGTAGGCTAAAGTTGGACCAAAGCCAAAGGCATAGTAGGTTGAGTGATTAGAGGAGGTTGGGACTCTCCAATAGGATTGATGTAGTAAGCATAGGGCACATCAAATGTCAAAGATGAATTAAGCACATGAGAACCAATATCTTGAGAGGTGCCATCAACGTTTGAGTTAGAAGTATGAATAGTCAAGTGATCTTCATGAGCATCCTTTCATGTTGCCGCCCTCTTGCATTTGGAGAGTGGACAATCAACAACTAGATAGTTGATGGTAAAACATCTTTTGCATCTAAAGGGGAGACTCATAATCATGTGGTTGAGTCGAAGGCCTATACCCTACCATCGAACATCCTTGTGAAAAGGCTTGGAAATATCAATGCTCACCATAATTTGAGCAAAAATTGATTGCCCCTTGTAAGAAGTGTTAAGAGTCAACCTTCAAGCATTACTAATAGAATTTCCTATGGCCTCAAAGCAAGAATCTTCTAATTTCCTATGGCCTCAAAGTAAGAATCTTCCCAAAATTGGAGAGGGAGATTCAAAAGGTGTACCCACACAGATTTGACATTTAAAGGTTCATATAGGGGGTTGAAGGAAGCATACCAAGGCTTGCTCGAGAGAAAGTGATCACCCTACAGCCACATTCCTTCATCAAGTATCAAATCTTCGTCCTTTAAAGAATCTAGTGATGTAGTGAAGAAACTCTTGGCATAAGGGAAGAGTTCAATCTTTCCCTCGACAATGGGCCTTTGAGATTTCCAAGATCTATTTGTGTAGATTGGGAAGAGAAGGCCAAAAGTTGTTGAAATATTCATTTTCTAGCACATCTTGATCATGAATCACCATTTATCCTGCAGAGGGTGAGTTACACCTCTAGCACTCATAATATTAGTAAAGGACCACAGAGTACCAACATATGTAGCCAACTTTGCACCACTGGTAGGGAAGGTGTTCGAGGAAAGAATAGTATGTAGAAGAGGGGTGAAACTAGCCCCAAAAACATTGTCGTTCCCAAGAGCAGCTTGAATAGGTGGCTTAAAAATCTTGTTGGAGCCCACAAGTAGGTTCTTTGAACCAAGACTCGAGCATCTTCGCTAGTAGAGAGAGTTGACATCAAAGAAACATTTGTGCAAGATAGAGAGAGCAATGCTAGGGCATACAATCTCCAAATCACCCCTTGAAACACAATAGGGAAGGATGCTAGCACAGGTGGGAACTATACAATTGCATCAAATGCTAACATTGTGGATGGGGTGACATGAACAAAAGGGTTGGAGGGGATTTGAAGCAAAATTTGTAATGGTAAGGAGAGCAGCCATTGGGAGACAATTAAATGACCTTATTTGTTGCTATGTTATGGTAATGATTGCTTTTTATTAGTTCTTGTGTGGAGCCTTTGTTAGACAATGTCCTTTCATACCACTTTCCTATATGGTTTTGTGTTTAGTGGCAAACTTGCCAAAACTAGGGTCATGTGTAGGCACTAAAATGAGTCTACCCCCTACCAGGCCGGCTTCGCTGACCCGGGGTAATAACGGTTGGGATCACCATACAACCTTTTGGGGGCAACCCCGCTGGCCAAACGGTTGGTATGGTTGAGCTAAGGCTTTGGGTTCGTCCCATGTAGGTCCAAGGTTCGATTCATGCCGGCCGATTTCAAGTGGTGGCAGTTTAGTGTGGCCCTAGGCTGTCACCTCCAGTGGACTAGTCTCGCCTTAGCTTGCCTCCTTCGTCCCCCAAAACCTGGCAAAAAAAGTAAGACCAGGGCAAGGGAGGTGGAGCTCGTTGGGTTGAGACGCGGGGATACCACTGGGCTACCCAAAAAAATAAAAATGAGTCTACCTCATTAACTAAGTGTAAGCAGCCCACTAGTATATTATTAACATCAATATTCATTATTATTTCGTTATTAATATCCATTATTATCTTATTATTCGTTATCCTTAATCCATCACCATTTAATTAAATAATTATTTATTATTTAATTAATTTAAGCTAATTTTTCATATTATCTAACAAATAAATAAAATACTAAAATCTACCTAATGTCTTTATATTATCTATCAAATATTTAAACAAAATGAGTCATATTCCACTTCATATTCTCGCATTTCATTTAATTAACTAATCAGTAAAAAATAGTCAACTCATTCATTTAATTAGTCAACTTATTCACACAAAGAATTAACTTATTGATGTAAATAGTCAACTAATCAATTAACATACTCAATTGGTTCACACATTTAGTCAACTTTTTCATGTAGTGACTTGACTGTTCCATGCACTTAGTCAAGTCACCCATCTATTCTCCATGCATAGTTAACTCTGAAATCACTCATCAAATTCAGCAGACTAATAATCATTATTTTAATTAAAAATTAAAATAATTTTCAACTCCCTTGTGATTGCCTCCTCTCCATTTTAACTCCACAATCAATGGAGTTGACTATCATATTTTGAGCCATCTAATTCTCTTGTCGAAAATCTATAAATTTATCATACCATTCATCATTTTCATCTATCAATTTTAAATACAAATTATGTTGTTAATTTGAAAACAAAAAGAATGATTGTTATATTGGCGAAATGAAAACACACATATCTTTGAAGTAATGAGCACATCCTTTTGACTCTCAAATGGAGTTTGCATGTAGTTAGAATAGTGTTTTAAATTTTGTTTTCAATGTGTTATTATTTTGTTCTAATTTGTGTAGACATTATGATGAACACAATGTGAACTGAACACAACTTCCTAATAATCTATTTTATTTGTATTTCAAATTTTATATTGTGTTTCAAAAGACTAAAAATTTAAAAATTATGGGAGATTGTTGTTTAATATGTTTGCTTTTTGAGGCAAAAAAAAAAAGTGGTTTGGCTAATGGAGCTTTGAAAGTTAACAAAGGAAACTTCAATTAACAAACCCAAGCTCAATCACATGTATAACAAGTAAGGTTGAGTCGCTACAAACTTAGGGCCAAGGACATTCTTGTTAGCTTTGGGTGTGGGTGGAACACCTTCCCTCCTTATTGCATCAAAATTGTCGACTGTCACTTGTAATCATTTTCTCACCCTTAACGATTGATCACTACATGAAAAGTCAATGTCTAAGAGGAGGTGAAAGAAGTGATCTTGTAAGCATAAGAAAGAGAAGTAAGATCCCTTATGTGCATTTTTTTACAATAAGTTTGTATCTTAAAAACATAGCAATTGTTTTGTTAAGTGGTTCGGCCTTGGAAAGGGGATGATAATATAAAGATTTAATTTAGTCTTATTACTAATTGCTCAAATTCCTTTTCCATATAGTTTCTGCAGTATATATTTGTCCAAACTTCTATAAGCTAATTTATGAATTCTTATGAAATGTCGGTGAAACAATTGCTATAGATTCAGGTAGTTGAAACATTTGTATGAAAAATCTCAAGGCTGTTATCCATTTTCACATGTTATATTGTTTATCTTCTTTGTTAGATTTCTATGTTATTAAACAAAGATAACTGCTTTGTAACACTACCCTATTTATAGTGAAATGAACATTGGTATATGCTTGTTTGGGGAGACGTAGACTATGCTTGAATTCAAAATGCTTGATAACTAAATACAAGTTTCCTTTCCTCTTAAGAGTTTTTCTAAGGAATTCATCACCTTAGGGGACAACCCACACCCATGTGTTCTAATGGGGTATAAAAATTTGAAAGATAATTGAAAGACTCAACCATTGGAAGCAAATATCTGATGTTATTGGTTAAGCTTGTAAGAGATTTATACCTTGTAAAGTGAAGGAGTGGAGAAGGTTTCCCTCTCGTACCAAGCTATGTGACTTATTTTTCTTTCATTTAATGAAATTAGGCTTCACATACCTTCAAGTGTATATAGGATGTCTTCTAGATAAGCTTGTATATCCTAATTAAGACCTTTTGACTAAACTTTATTGTGGTGCATTAGTAAGCAGTTAGCTTTAGGAAATTCCTCACATCGTACTTCCAAGCTATCAAGATAGAGCTTACTTAAGTAAAACCTTTAGATATCAACTATCTCTCAACAACCAAGCTGACATCCAATAATTAATTCTACCAATCCCATTTCATACATATTAGGAACAACCATCCTTCACATCCCAAATCCATTAAACATCTCCAACCAAATCACAACATCTTAAACCAAAAATACCAAATAGATCTAACAATCTCTTTTTTTAGATATTAGGAATAATCCATCAACCAATCATTGTTTGCATCCCAAATCCAACAAATCTTATTCCCAAATCAAAATCCCAAAACCTATAAAAAAAATCCCATCCCAAACCAAAAATTCCAAACTAAGTCCAACATCATTATTCAAATTTTCATCTTAACATCATCCTACTTCATATTCCATTTATCTCAAATCAAAATCCAATCACTCAACTAAGCTCATCCACAATCAACTCATCATTCACGCAATCTAAACTAAATCTCCTCTAAAATCAAGACTCCATCAACATCATCTTCAATTCTTGTGTACTTAAGAACTTTGTGTTGCAAGTGTGCGCCCTTGGTCCCCTTGGTTGTTCAGCGTCGTCTTCCGAGATTCGTGACATGGTTTAACTGCCTCCCGTGGATCTTATCTGACGCTTGTATCGGGCATTGATAGGTCGACCTTTTGGTGCAATGGCAAGGCCAACAATTGGTATCAGAGCCGGGTCACGAGTTTGAATCTTGTGGTCACGCTAGCGGGGATTGTTGCAAGTGTGCACCCTTGGTCCCCTTGGTTGTTCATCACCACTGTCCGGGATTTATGACATGGTTTAATTGCCTCCTATGGATCTTATCTGATGCTTGTATCGGGCATTGATAGGTCGACCTTTTGGTGCAACAACAAGGCCAACACTTTGCCTATCTTAAGTAGTAAGCAATTGAACCCAATCACCTTATCCAAACTTGGATAACATTAACTTAGGAATTCGGCCTACTAAGTTAACTAATTTAAGAATCTTAATTGATCTTGCTTGAGATCTTGCCTATCTTAAGTATGTAAGGTTAAATTATCCACCTGAAGTCTTATTTAAGAGTTGCCTTTGATTTAGGATCCTCTCACCCCATAACTTTCATATTAATCATACTTCCATCCTATGCCAAGCTAATTATCCTTTCATATTAATGCCATCAAATCATCCAAAGCATACACATCATTAACTTTAACCAAAACCATTCATCTTCTCACTCTACCTTCATCCTTAGCAATCAAAACTAAAAGTTAAAAACAAATCATAAATTTAAAAGAACAAAAAACAAAAAAGCCAACAAAAATACAATAATAATAATAATTACCATTTCATGTCATCCATCACTAGGTTGCAAGCGAAAAAGAACATGGAACAACAAAGTGACAAAAATATTTTTATGATTAGCCATAACTATTATACTCAAGGCAAGAGATTAAGAACTCAAATACCTCATGCAAAAATAGATGAGCAAGAAAACCTTGTGATCCAACTCAACTATTCTCCTAGGTTCATAGAATTTATCAACAATGATACCACTCAGGTTTACTTAGATTGCCTTGTAAACTGTTGGAGCAAAATATTCTTCCTCAGTATCCACCAGCCTTCATTTTTCATCCATATTTCACTTACATTAAATTACCCATTGCCTTTAATTTTGCATTGTATTTGACATGAAGTGCAACAATTTGTGTGACAAGATACATAAAAATATCATCCTTCCAAATAGTCACTAATAAAACAATTTATGGAACTAAAAAATCCACCTTCGCTTTCATTTCATTTCATCATGATCCCCCTGCCCTTCAATGCTTCACTATATTTGGCATAATATATAGAATTCTCCTTGATGTATATAACTCTTGGCCATACCATCATAAATAAAATAAAGTCTCCAAAGCACTTCCTTAAGTAATTCTCAAATACAAGACATATCGGCATGACAATTCCACGTTGGGGGAACTCTCATCATAGTCTCCCCAATGAACCGATGGAGACAAGCCATGGAACACATACTATTGGCAAGGCAACCTTCTATCGAGTGGACTTATAGCATTGTCTCCCCAATAGAATGACATAAATAACTATGGTGAAATCATCGGGGCAAGTATTACATATCGGTAGAACAGGCTTCACTGTCTCCCTGATAGCTCGAGCAAGACATTGGAAACACTAAAATGTATTAGGGAGAAATAACATTGTGTCCTACTGATGAGCTGATACATGACATAACAAAGGTATTTTAACAAGTGTGCAGTAGCTAGTAGTATCAATGAGATAAAATGCTATCGGGTTGACAAAGAATCTAGTTCCCCCAACATAGCAATAAAACAATCAAAAAGGGAGTATCGAAATGAACGAGAATTATTGATAGGACATAAACAGAGGTTTCCCCAATGAGTCGATGATAGGTGAAAGGAAGGATGACATAATAAACAATTAGTATGAGCTGAGGATTGGGATTAGTGGAACTAAAATGTATCGGTGAAAAATTATCTAGCGTCTCGTTGATACCCTAAAAGAAAACTAAAGACACAAAGTTCATTGAGGGGAAAGGTGGATATTGGCGGAAGTAAAATTATTGTCCCAACGATGCAACGATAATGATTATTTTCAACTAATGTGATAGCCAGAGATATCGTAGAGATATTCAAAATTAAATGATCCCCCAATGACACGAAAGAGAGCAAGTGTGTCATTAATGAACCAGAGGTGAGTACTATACCTCAAACTAATCTCATTTTGTTATCAAAAAATTGAGGAGTTGCAGAAAGGAGAAGTGGAGCGAAAGAGTTTGAAGTATCCCATTGTTGCACAATTGGAAGTCAAGGAAGCAAGTGCAACACAAGTAAGTATACAAAGCCTAGCTAAGAAGTTTCTTTTAAGAATTGTAAAAACAAGCTAGGGTTTCTTAAATGATGGAAGGAAGTTTAGGGACACCAAAAGCCAAAAAACAAAAGACAAAAGTTAGGCTTTTAAACCAGGATTTGATAGACTAGTGTCTAGGGTTAGGACTGAGACCCAAGAAGAGTGCATAGTTTAATCCTTCTATGGACAAGTTATGGGATAAAAACAAAGATTTAGGGGATGTATGGATGCCACAAAGAGGATATGAACTATTCATGTATCACTATAGAAAACAATATAGGTTCCAACCAATTTTTAATCCATGGAAGATGAACTTGGGGAAGGTCGTTGTGCCTAATGTGTTCATCAACGTAGAATTGGTCAAGACACTAGCTAACAAATATGACCCCAAGTGACATGCAGTTCAACTACATGATGGGTTTGAGATTATTATCATTTCCAAAGACTTTATCTCCATTGTCTTCAATTTAGATTGCAACTTGAATGTTCCATTCACAGTGAAAGACCTCATACTAGAATACCATCACATGGATACTAGTTATAAACGATGGAAGTTGCCCTTACACACGCCCCAAGAGGAGGGAAATCAACTTAAGGAATTCTCCCACAATGAACATCCTCCCTTTCATTAAGAGTTATTTGAGCAATATTTCAATATACATATCACACTGCAGGGCAAGTGTTGGGAGTGGAAGCCCCTGCTCTCATGTCAATAGCCCCAATGGTCCTAGCAACAAATGTGTAGAGCCGAGATGCATGATCATTTGATTATGCTAGCTATTTAGCCAATAATTTAAACCAGGGGTTGGAAAGGATTAAGAACAACAATGAATATATCAATTTTAAACACTATTCTCTACTCATGCACTTACTTTTGTATGAAGGGCAAGCTAGAGGGTTTTGGGGAGAATAATTGAGGATAAGAGATATGGACGAGAATGGAAACTTTAAACCAATCCAGATGTGGACATCAATATGGGATAGTAGATATGGGAGGTCCTATTATCTATACTTTGAGGAATATTTTGTCAAACCTTTACTAAAACTATTGGGGCATTCATGTGACTATAATGTGTCTCCTGAAGAACACAAGTTTCTTAGACCTAAGGAGAAATATCCCAGAAAGAAGGTAAATCATAATTGACTAGGGATTGGTATACATATTATGACTACACTGTGATTAGAGCATATGGGTTTGAAGGAGCCCCACACCTGTTACCAAAGAGAGTTCCAGATGGAGTGGCCTATTTAGAAATTGTAAGACAATTGGCCAAGCCAGATGCCAAGCACCTTAAGGGGTACAATAAGCAGTCAATTATGCCAAGTACTCTATGCTTTGGAGATTTTACAATTGTTTCCAGTGATGGATATGAAGAAATTGATAGGAAATTGGATCATTATAACTTACCATTGGGAGATGAAAGAAAGAATTTTGATCCAGAGAACTTTATAAATAAAGCAAAATTGTCACAAGTGTTGTTTGGGTATGAACATCAATTCTTTGTGGATGATGTAGTAAGGAATTGTGATGAAACTGTAACATCACAAAGGATGGCCAAGTACAACAAGGTTATGTTAGTCAAGGCTTGGAAGAAGGAAAATAACCCTTCATACACAAAAGCATTTGATCATGTACATGATCCTTTAGAAAGGGTTGAGCAATTAATCAAACATGAAGAAGAATTAACCAGAGATGTGCCTCCTATGATCTTTAAGATAAATATGGCAACTTGTTCCAGAATGCAAGCTGAGGATATGGAACCCCTCAACTACAGACCCTCACAACCTACTCCAGAGGTCAATTTTTCTATTGATATTGCCATTGGTGAAGAAGGGTATGAAGAAGATAGTGATGAAGTTGAGCAAATAAGTGCACCTATTGTTACACCATATGAGCTGCTCAATGAACAAAGCATTGTCAAGTTTGAAGCATCAAATGAACTCTTAGATGATGTGAGAGTCAGGGCCGGACAAGAGTTTGTTTCTGATAGAGACTTTGTGAAAACTTTAGAATTCAAATCATTTGTTTATGAACACAAGGGTAGAGCACTTAGAAAAAGAATGAAAGATATCCCTCCTGAGCAAGAAACAACTGCCCTAGAAGAATTAAGAAAGGAATTATACTAGGAGTTAGAGTTCATCACCCCTAAGAGAGGAAGAGAACTACTTCAAGAAGTTGGGGTCTTGATCTTACCTAGATGGGACTGCTATCACCTAGAAATTGCACCCTATGCAAAGTTATAAAAAGTGATCTTTCTAGAGAAACATGGGATCATTTCAAGGCTGTGGGTCACCTAAAGTTGAAATAAACCTCCGGAGAAGGCCGACTTCCTTTGTGCTATCACCTAAACTACTGATCTTTATGAGGGAAGGGGAGAAAGTGTGCATGAAAAATAAAACTAAAACCTATGGTGATGCACCAAATTTAATAAGAAGGCATATAACACAGTTTAAACACACAGTTTCAATCAATGACAAAAGCTTTGTCATACACAACTCAATCACATATGTTTTCTGCATAAACATTTCATGAAAAGGTTCATATGGCTACACCCCTAGAGGGAAGAAACACCTTCACAACTAGAGAGTATTGCACTATAA
Source organism: Sequoia sempervirens (assembly GCA_007258455.2). NCBI lineage: Eukaryota > Viridiplantae > Streptophyta > Pinopsida > Cupressales > Cupressaceae > Sequoia > Sequoia sempervirens. Next base: position 66,024,371 of record VDFB02000003.1, on the reverse strand, counting down.
CACATCTCACAACCTGCAAAAATACATATTGCTCTACAGAAAGGTGTTGAAATAAGACATAACCACAAGGAATCATACAGTTTCACAAGTAGTTTCATCAATTATACGAATGCACACGATTTTTATAGAGAGATTGAAAAAGTAAAGTACTTATACTCATTGATTTCAATGGTGAACACTGATATACATGTCCATCATGAGCTACAAAACATAGCCTCTTTTCTGCTAAGAAAGCTACAAGTTACATAAGCAGAAAGTACCAAGTCCGAACTATCTACAAAAAGGCAAAAAATGCCCTATATACAAAAGAGTGTCGGCCCCTTAGGGCTTACAAAAATATCTCCCTTTGGGATAAAACCTCCTCAGATCTTTTGATTTAAATTAATGTCTCATTCCTGCGTGTCCTTGTTGTCCATGTCAGTGAAGGAGTCGCCTCCATGAATGGTCCTCTTCAGATCTTTCGCAGCTACCGCATTCATTTCCTGGTCTCGTGTCCGCTTTCTAACCTCCCTATTGAGCGCTTTGAATGCTCCTTAGCTCAAAACAGATACATGTTGCTTTTCATCCTGTTGATCTTCTTCATCCTGGTCAGACTGCCACGGCTTGCTTGTAGCTCCCTCCAATTCTCTAGGCACACTCCACGTAGATTCTTCAGGCAGTCAAAAACTCTTCCCATAGAATCGCATGTCGGTGAGACACTAATCGTGTCTCCCTGATGCGATTATACCCTCCTACAACCATCGGCAAAACATGTGACTGTCGGTGAGACCTTCGAGCGAGCCGCAGAAGTCATATTGATACCACCAAAACCCATTGGCAAGACAATCGACATCGATCAAAAGTCATAGTGAGCTTCACTGAGTCGCACTGATACCCTTTCCATTGCTTAGTCATTCGCATTCGGCAAAGAGCTCCTTTAGTCGGCAGGAGGTCATACTGCTCTTTATGAGTTATATCGTTGTGCTCCTCCGTCGGCAGGACATCATGTGTCGGTGAGAGTTCATGCCAAAGGCAATATACTATCGATGAGTCCATTTCATGGTCGGGGAGACCTTCTATCGAGCCCTTTTTCTCTCTGTGAGCACATCCATGTCGGAAAGACCCTACCGAGTCGGCAGGACCTCATGGAAAGCTCATCTCATATACCCCAAGCTCACTTTTGTTTCAACGAGACCCTATCTCGGTCAGTGAGACCTTTCCCCAAATTCAAAATTTCCACTGAGACTCCCTGGCGGGAACCACCATTCCATGTTGGCGAGACAACTCCCTTTTGCTGAGACATCATACTGAGGGGAGAAACCCTTCGGCGAAACATCCACACTTCAGCTAGAACTCCCGGTGAATACAAGTATTTCTCCTCGAGCTCCTATTTTGTTTTGGCGATACCCTATGGTAGTCGGTGAGACTTCTTGCCCAGCCCCTAAATATTTTGGCAAGCTCCTTCAAGTCGGCAAGACTTTCCATGGTCGAGGAGACCTTATGCCGACATTGTCGTCCTTCGCCAAGACCACTCTGCTTCACCCAGACATCTCAGTGAACTCCTCTTTCTTCGGCAAACTTTTTTCATTTCGAGGAGACTCCGATAGGTCCCTGGGACATCACAATGATGACACCCTTTTTCCCCCGAGCTCCAAACCCTTTCGGCAAGACTTTGGCAAGTTAGGAAGACTTCATAGTGAGGTCCAATAGTCATACCGATATCTGCTTCCGTTGCTGAGACCACACCATATCAGCAAGACATTGCTCCAACGACTGGGAGTTACACCGATGTCATATATGTTGGGGAGACCTTTTGCATTCGGCGAGATCTTATGGTGAAGCTCAACCACTTCCCCGAGCTCAAACATCCCCTTGGTGAGACATTGTGTCGAAGCTACCACATTACACCAAAGGCGCCAATCTTTCCTTTCGGGGAGACATCATATTGGCCGCTGGGATGCTACAGCGAAGTCTTTTCTTTTCCCCCATTGACATTTCTCTTTGCTGAGACCTTCACGCTTTCGAGAAGATGCTATAGCGAGCTCCTAGCGTTGCAGTGAAACCCCTCTGAGTCAGCAAGAGATTACACCGAAGGCCTCCATTCTTCCTGAGCTCGAACCTTTCTTTCACTGAGACTCCCATTCATCGGTAGGACCTTATGCTGAAGGCAAAATCCCTCAGCGAGACTTCAATGGTACAGTCGGTCAGTGAGACATCTGGAAGATCTTGGTGACCCTCTCCTTAGAGGATTTTCATGCCGAACTTGACTGAGGCAGGCCTTCCAACTGAAATCCTTGTGACTTAGAATCAAATGTATGATTTAACCCTTGATGCAAATGTCCCATTTGGCCATTATGAACACTTGAAGCATAGATTGCCCAACTGATTGAGCCCGTAGGTGAAAATTGGGTAACAGGTACATTAGCTCTGCCATAGTATTTGACAGTTTCAAGAAAAGAGGAGATAAGACACTACACCTAACAAAAGAAGCCAGTGATAAAATGTATTCAGGGTCAGGATACAACCCAGATGAGAGCACATTGTTGATATGGGCATTATACCCTCAAGACAAAAGGCCTACCATTATCAACAATCCAAGTCAAGTATTTGGGAATCTCATGGTGCATAGAGTTGGGGATACTAATCCCATTAAAACTACAGAATTGAACATAAATGTGGCAAAATTTAATAAGGCTCAAGTTGAAAAGTTGGTAAGAGAATGAAAAACTAAGGAAAGAGGTTGCCAATTACAGAGACAAATTATCTTCTTCTTCTTCATCATAATTGTATTCTCCATGGGTGGACAATGAAAAGAGATTATTGGATGCAATGGCGAATGTTATATATTGGAAACATTGCCATGAGATAGTTTAGAAGAAGTGCAATGAGCTAGAAAAAAGATCAAAACCATCAATTTTGAGATGGTCTCTGAGATGATCAAAAGGAGATTTGAGAATGTAATGAATCAAGCTGATCAATATTGGGACCTCTTTGTAAAGGTGCGCTCGACCTTCCAAGAGCATGGAAAGCTACAAGAAAAGATAGGAGAAAAAAATGAAGAACTGATTAGGAAGGAAGTCATAGATGAACAGATCCTTCACAGGTGCACTGAATTGGTGAATTGACATGAGGAGTTTTGTGCCAGAATCAGGGCTGATCTTGATGACTTTGATCAATCATTAGACATCCCATTTCCCATGTTCTTTGAAAATGAAGGACGACTTAAAGAAAAGGATCAATGGAAGGATGAGTTGTTTCAGATATTACCACAAGCACTTGAGGCGGTCAATGATGAGGAGATGGTACTAAACAACACTCAAAAACAACTTGAAGGAATAATGTATCTGGAATACAACATGAGGGAATCTCTGTTGAATACTGACATTCACATCAGAGAGGTTTACATAAGACTCTTGTCAGAGATACATTTACATCAAAGGATTACATAAGACTCTTGTTGAATACTGACATTCATTACTAAAATTGAAGAGGCCTTGAATGTGGAGAAATAAGTTTCATGGGAGAATTGCAAGCAGATCGAGCACTTCATCATGGAGAGGAGAACTTTGCTAAATCCTGAGAGGTCACAGGTTCTCTACGATGAATAACGGAGTGAGTGTTTTATCTGTACAGTTTCTTAAGCTAATTTGTTTATGTTTAAAAATTACAATTAGTTAGAGTTATGAAAAGACATATCTTTTTGTGAATGGGCCCGAAGCTTGTTGCTTCCCATATAAAAATGGAAACCAAGGTTCGGTTTTTCTAATCACAACATTATCACTGCCATTAGTAGTAGGTTACATTCATTTAGCATATTCCATCCATCCATCTCATACAAAAGACTTATGTTATTCATGTTTATTGTTTGAAGCAATATAATGGAGAAGACTGCTTTTATTTGCTGATCTATTTTTAGTGTTCAACTGTTGTGTTAATTTTCATGCTTATATGTTGATGTGTTGTCTCCAAAGTGGTTTCTTCAAGTTATTTAAATTTACAAAATTTATCAGGACACATTTTTTGTTGTTGTGTGGTTGTTTTCATTGGGTTATGGTGAGAGAGAATTAAAAAACATTTTAGTTAATTCATTTTAATTGGTTCCCTCTAGGATTAATAATCCTTTTAAGGTAATTAATCTTATTGGTTTCCCTTAAGCTAAAATTAAAAATCTTTTCATAGTTAAGTGTCTCCATAATCATCATCCATCCATTAACTCCATTCACCCAATAGATTAGGCACTAGTCAGTTTTAGAATATTTTATATAAATTCAATTCGCACTCTTGATTATTCAAACACTCTCAATAGGAATTAGTCATCAAATCTTGCATCTACTTCACCCCCTTGTGCCATTATAAGTAGATTGCCTAAGTCAGAGATCATTCTCAAGCCTTCAAATCTACCTTATTACTCATGCACACCTGCCTAGGTCTAGCAAAGCCTAAAGAGTAGGAGGTGGTCAATCATAATTGCCTCGTTCGTTGGCCAAAAACATATTAAGAGACTGACACCCTTTTATGGTCTAAAAATATGAATTTTTGAGACCTAATAGATTGGCGACTCTACTGGGGATCTAGCCAATTCTAAATCTAGGCCCTTCATAAAGTCATTTAAAACCCTCATAATAGAAGACTCTGCTGGGAAAAGGAATAAAGAAGTTGTAAACCTTTTTCTCACTTTTCATAAAAGTGAGTGGCGACTCTAACAAGCTTGTAGCAACAAGTGTATGACTGGGAAGATAAAATACTCATCAACAAGAACAAACCCTAGAGTTCAAAGCATTAAAGAATCCTATGAAATGAATGGAAAAAGATCTCTACATCAAGAAAGTCCAAATAAGAACAATAGTAGATGGACAGATAAACATCAATCTCCCCCTTCAAAGGTTGATACAAATAAGAATAAAGGAGTATCTAAACAGTTAGACACTACATTTACCAACTCTGAGAATATTCTAGAACAATCTCCTGCATTACACAATAGATTTGACGTGTTGCATGAATCAGAGTATCATAATGATATCCATGCAAGGATCCTCGTACCCCACGTGAACAAGAAAACATTAGTTGTCATTTTTTTCAATGGAAAGAAGATCCCCAAGGAATGAAGAAGTTTTATGCTCAAATGGATGAAGAGCAACTCCAAAGACAAAATGAGTATGACTACAAGATGTCAATACAACAAGGAGAAGAGTCTCAGTAGGGATTCATGGATCACTCTGCTCCCGTTGAAAATTATGATGAGATGACTACCCTAGAAATAGAAGAATATGTGGAGTGGCAGAAAGAGGAACTTAGAAAAAGATAGCAGTTGATAAAACAGAGTCAAGATCTGAGTCAACAAATGTCTCAATTAAATATCCATGCAACAAAACCACCAAAGTATGTCCTTCCCCATAAACAAGGAGGAAAAAACAATATGCAGGGGTCATCTCAGAATACAGGTGCTTCGGGTACTTCAAAAGCACCTTACAGTACAACCAATAACTCAAAGCAACATGCTCAACATAATGTGCCACCACAGAGATCCCAACCACAAAACACTGGCAATATTCCATGGTCCAACCCACCACTAGGACAATAATATATTCTACACCAACATCATCATGTGCCACAAAAAAAAATATATCCTCACTAGAACATCCAACAAAATGTGCATCAACCTCCACATGGATTCTAATATTACTCTAATCCACCACCTTAGAATCCTTATCCACAAAACCCTACAAGCATGAGCAGACAATTTGACTTGTCAGGATATCAACTACACCCATATCCCATTGATAGCATCTAGAGAAATGTTGTTCCTAAATTCACAGGGAATAGTGCAACAACAACAAAAGAACACATAAGAAAATTCAATGCTTTTGTGTAGGATTTGGGCATGGAACATGAGGATGTCCTCATGAGGTTGTTCATGATGTCTCTAACTAAAGAAGCAAGGGATTGGTTCAATAGCCTGCTAGATGCTTCAATCACCTTTGTAGCAGACTTCTAAGATCAATTTCTAGAGTAATATGGGAATCAATGTGCTCTTGAATTTTCTCTACATGAATTAATAAGCATCCAAAAACATCAGAATGAGTCAGTTTACAATTTTAATTAGAGATTGTCCAAGCTCGATAATAAGATACCACATGGGTCCAAATTAGCTAATTCAATAGCTTTAAGTATCTATTTAAAGGCCTTTGATCCTAAAACAGGGTATGATCTTAGAAACAGATGCCCTAGAAGTCTAACTGAAGCACAAAATGCAACCTTAACCGTCGAAAATAATAGGAAAGTTGTTGACATGTTTGGAAAAAGGGAAAACCTTAGGATCCCACAAAATCCCTACAATTCCCAGAACAAACAAGAAAATCAGTACAAAAATGAAAGTCCAAGATTGCACGAAATGCCCTATAACACAACTTGGAAGGATGGAAGACCAGTAGAAAAACCAAGTTGGAAAGATACTCTTGATCCCTTGAAAAAACATGGAGCAAATGTAGTAGAAACTACACCATGGTGTTCACCTTGCCATAGACCCCATGCCTCTGAACATTGTGTGGTGGCTCAAGCTTGTCAGGAAGATGAGTGGTCACAAGAGTCTAGCCACACTATAAACATGTTAAGATGGGGGTATCATCAAAACAGTGAAGGATACTCATCTTCTGAAGATGGGTATGAGTACGATGTCAACAATCAAAAGTACAATGTAAATGTGGAGCAAGAAGTGTTTTCTGATCAGGAAGAAAACACACAAGAAGCAACATATGCATACAATACAACACCTCAATTTCAATTAAGAACACCAATAAAGGAAGAAAAGAGGGCCATCAGAACAAAAGTTGTGGCTAAGGCAAAAGGGAGAAAATATAGCCTAAGAAGCATGTTCATAAAAGAACGGAAGAGTAAGGAGAACGTCCCATCTAATCAAAAGAAGGGTGAAGCAAAGAAGCCTTAGAAAGTTGTTCAAAATGAGATTGTAGATATTGAATCTGAGAAGACACTAAGTAATGACAAAGTTCAAAATGAAGGGAAAAAGGTTACTAAAACTGAGAAGGTTGAACAAGGGATCATTGCCCCTTCATTTGACATGGCCCAAGCACTAGCTCAGATAATGATGACAGTCCCCTTGATGGAGTTGATGAATACTGATGAGTTCAGAGACACAACCCTCAAGATGATTACCAACACATCTCAAAAACAAAAGGATTAGAAGAAAGAGGTTAATGTTGTTGAACTTGAAACTACAAAGACACCAAAAGTATATTTGGGAGACACACTCACAAATAATCCCTCCTAGGTGGATCCATTTTACACCATGTTGATAATCAACAACAAGTTGGTAAAAAACTACATGATTGACTCAGGGAAACAATCAACATCATGCCTCTAGTTGTCATGAAGGAACTAGGTCTGTGGGTGAATACTACATATGGGAAGTGTTATGCCATGGATAATAGATCAGTCCATGTAGTTGGAGTGATATGGGATGTGGAATTAGAATTGGCATCATACCCAGAGGTGACATATAGGACATACATTACTGTGGTAGATACTCCCCCTTACTATGGGATGTTATTCTCAAGACAATGGACTGCAGTGGTAGGCGAGAATGTTTAGCTGGACTTGTCTTATGCCACAATACTTGTGAATGGAAGGGAAGTCAAGTTATACAAAGAGCCTAGATCTAAACATTTCATTGAGCTCTTCGATCCTAATCAAATGAATTGCTTTTGTGACGTAGACCTGGAGAGTTTTAGAGTCGAACATTTGAACCCTGAATTACTAAACATAGATCCAATTGCTAGGGATGTCTCTAAGGATGAACATGGCATATGACAAATGTACTTTGATGGAACCTACAATAGAGAAGGGAATGGAGCTAGAATTTTCTTCATTTCACCTAAGGGCACAACATTTAAATACTCATTTTTGTTGACATTTGAGTGCACAAATAATATAGCAAAATATGAGGCCTTGCTGCTAGGTCTAAACATGACCACAAAACATGGGATCAAAATATTAACCATTCTTGGGTATTTTGAGTTAGTTGTTTCACAAGTAGGATCAAAATACTCCACAAAAAACAAGAGATTGAAGCAATATAGAAATGTTGTGTGGGATACTATTGAGCTCTTTTATGCTTTCTCCATTGAGTGGGTAGATAAATCCAAAAACTTGATGGCTAAATTCTTGGAAAATGTGGCCTTGAAAAAGGATGATGTTACCTTGGCAGGGATCTCACAGGTAGAGCTCAAAACCAAGCCCAAAATTCCTGACAACATCTACAATTGGCAGGTTTTCAATGATGACACAGATCTGATCAAGTTCCTACACTGCATTGATCAGTATGAGGCCCAAGAGATTGACTTCAATGCATTTTTTAAAGAAGTGGATGGAAAACAAATTGTGTTTGGCCAAGAAGTAGTGCAACTCAAAATGAATAAGATTCCTAAAGGACTAGTTGCACTAGAAAGGGTGTTTGATGGGAATGACAGGGCAATTATGAAACAAACACCATTAAGAAAAGAAGATATTAAGGAAATTAACCTGGGAACTGTATTGGCTCCAAAAAAAGTGTACATTGGAAAGAAGATAAGCCCTACAATCAGAAAAATGTTGATTGCATTGTTGAGAAAATAAAAGCATGTTTTTTCGTGGTCATATGATGACCTTAAAGTGTATAGAAAAGATCTATTCCAACATGAAATCCCACTAAAACCTAATGCAAAACCATTTAGACAAAAACAAAGGCCAATAAATCCTACCCTAGAGTCCAAAATGCATGAAGAACTCATGAAGCTCAGGGAAGGAGGTATTATTAAACCTATCAGACATTCTACTTAGGTTTCCAACTTGGTGCCTATCAAGAAGAAGAATGGAGGCATAAGGTTGTGTGTAGATTTTTGAAATTTAAATGTCTCCTCTCTTAAAGACAACTACCCACTCCCAAACATGGAGGCTATGTTGCAAAGAGTAACTGTGTGGGAATTATTGTTCAAGATGGATGGATTTTCGAGGTGTAATCAGGTGAAAGTGAAAGAATCAGAGTAGTATAAGACTACATTTACCACACCTTGGGGCACATATGTATATGTCAGAATGTCATTTGGCCTCACAAATGTTGGTGCCACATTTCAAAGAGCTATGGACGTTGCCTTTGCTGATCTAATCAATACAATAATGGTTGTGTATCAGGATGACCTCACAACAACTCAAAGAAAGTTGAAGATCATGTAAAACATTTGGAAAAGATCTTCCTCAAATCATTGAGTATGGTATTTCCCTGAACCCTAAGAAGTGTCATTTTTCTGTAACAGAGGGAAAGTTGTTGGGTCACATAATGTCCAAAGATGGAGTCAAAATTGATCCAGAGAGGGTAGAAGCTATAGACAAGATTCCTATTCCTAAAACCGTAAAGGCCATTTAGTCTTTCTTTGGACAGATAAACTTTGTAAGAAGATTCATATCAAATTTTGTCAAAATTGTCAAACCTATCTCAAAGATGTTGAAGAAAGGGGCCAAGATTGATTGGATTGTAGAAGCACTCGATGCATTTATATCTATAAAAAGAGCAATCAAGGAAGCCCCAGTGTTAAAATCCCCTGATTTCAATAAACCCTTTTAGATCTTTTCATTTACATCATACTACACTATTGCAACAATGATGTTACATAAGAATGATGAAGGATATGAGCAACCTATATCATTCTTTAGTAAGTCTCTTTAAGGAGTAGAATTAAAGTATGATATTACAAAAAAGTAGGCATATGCACTTGTCAAAGTAGTAAAATCCCTTAGACCTTATTTGGTGGGAGCAAAAATAATTGCATACATTCCTAATGTTGCAATCAAGGATGTATTTGTACAAACTGAAGTTACAGGGAGAAGGTTCAGATGGATTAATAGGATTCAAGAATTTAATATTGAAATCCAAATCACTAAGTTGGTAAGAGGACAAGGGTTGGCCAAGCTAATGGCTGAATCGAACCTTGAAGCATCTCAAATCTGCAACACAGGGGAAGAAGAAGGTATGATTGCAAGCATAGAGAATACCTCATGGTATACTGACGTAATGTATTACCTAAAAAACTAGAAGTGTCCTAAGGACTTCAGTGAAAATCATAAAAAGAACGTTGAAATTGCATGCCTCAAAATATGTCTTCATGGATGGAGACTTGTACTAGAAGAACACAGATGGAGTATTGTTGTTATGCTTGGATGAATCACAAGCAAAGCATGTATTAAGGGAGATGCATGAAGGATTTTTTGGAGGATATTTTTTGGCCAAAACTACTGCCCACAAGATTTTGAGGGTTGGATACTACTTGCCCAGGGTCTTCAATGACCCTTTTGCTTATGTAAGAAAGTGTGAAGCCTGCCAAAAGTTCTTTGAAAAAATGAAATACCAAAGGAGCACTGCCACTCAGACCAATGCAAGTTGAAGCTCCATTTCATTAGTGGGGAATTGATTTTTTTGGAGAAATACTAGAAAAATCTAGTTGAGATCACTTATGGATACTAGTAGCAACTGACTACTTTACAAAATGGATAGACTCCATCCCTACAAAATAGGCCATTAGTAAGGTAGTAACAAACTTTCTGATGGAGAACATCATCACAAGGTTTGGAACACCTGTACGGATAATTATAGATAATGGTGTGTGTTTCAGATCAAATGGTTTTAGAAAGTTCTGTGAAACATATGACATCACAATTTCATATGCATCTCCATATCATCCATAAGCAAATAGGCAGGCTAAATCAAGTAACAAGAGTATCTTAAAAATAATTAAATGGATGTTGGACAAAAACAAAAAGGCCTAGGATTCCAAATTAAGGATGGAAACATGGGCAAATTGAATCACAGTGAAGAAATCAACTGGAAAATTGCCTTTGGAATTGGTCTATGGGACACAAGCAAGAATGCCCATGCAAAACATCTTGCCAGTATACAAGTTCATGCTTCAAGAAGATCTGGATATCCTTGAATCTATGAAGGATAGGATGGAGTAATTGGCAGAACTAGATGAAATTAGAAGCTTGGCACAAGAGAAAAACACAAAAATGCAATCACAGAAGAAGTACTTGTTTGACAAAAGGGCGAAAGATATAAAGTTTGAATTGAATGACATGGTCCTATTATGGAATGCAAGGTGTCAAGACAAAGGGAAACATGGAAAGTTTGAGGCTATGTGGATAGGACCATTTGTTGTTACAGGCAAAGGTGGTGAAGATTCTTACTATCTTCAAAATATGTTAGGATAAGATCAGGAATTGCCAGTGCATAGACAATTCCTAAAACACTTCTTTTCTTATACTAATTTTCCATGCATAGTAGTCTTAGGAGAAGGTCAAGAATTTCTAGTGCACGGACAATTCCTGAAATACTTCTTTCCTTAAAAAAACATTTTCCATGCACAATAATTTTAGGTTCCCATCCCATTCCCTACCCTATTTCATCACATTCACCCATGGTCTACTTCCCAGAGATCATTTATGGATTCTTGCAATGACCTTACGTTCATTCATCCCTAATCGGAGCCACTATTGGAGCAAAAAATTCTTCCTCAATATCCACCAACCTTCATTTTCCATCCACATTTTTCCTACATTAAATTACCCATTGCCTTTAGTTTTACATTGTATTTGACATGAAGTGCAACAATTTGTGTGACAAGATCCATAAAAATATCATCATTCTCCTTGTACATATCCATTCATCCTTCTAGATAGTCACTAATAAAACAATTTATGGAACTAAAAAATCCACCTTGGCTTTCATTTCATTTCATCATAATCCCTATTGCCTTTCAATGCTTCACTATATTTGGCATAATATATAGAATTCTCCCTGATGTATATAACTCTTGGCCATACCATCATAAATAAAATAAAGTCTCCAAAGTACTTCCTTAAGTAATTCTCAAATACAAGACATATCAGCATGACAATTCCACGTCGGGGGAACTCTCATCATAGTCTCCCTAGTGAACAGATGGAGACAAGCCGTGGAACACATACTATCGGCAAGGAAACCTTCTATCAGGCAGACTTATAGCATTGTATCCCCGATAGAATGATAGAAATAACTATGGTGAAATCATCAAGGAAAATATTACATATCGGTAGAACATGCTTCACTGTTTCCCTGATAGCTTGAGCAAGACATCAGAAACACAAAAATGTATCGGGGAGAAATAACATTGTGTCCTACCGGTGAGCTAATACATGAAATAACAAAGGTATTTTTACAAGTGTGCAACAACTAGTAGTAATGGGGAGATAAAATGCTATCGGGTTGACAAAGAATCCAATTCCCTCGACACAACGATAAAACAATAAAAAAGGGAGTATCAGAATGAACAAGGATTATCGGTAGGACATAAACAAAGGTTTCCTAGATGAGCCGATGATAGGCGAAAGGAAGAATGACATCATAAACAATTAATATGAATTGAGGATTGGGATCGGTGGAACTAAAACGTATTGGTGAGAAACTATCTGGTGTCCCGTCGATACCCCAAAAGAAAACTAAAGACACAAAGTTCATCGAGGGGAAAGGTGGATATCGACAAAAGTAAAAATTATTGTCCCACCAATGTAGTGATGATGATTATTTTTGACTAATGTGACAGCCTGGGATATCGTAGAGATATTCAAAATTAAATGATCCACCAATGGCACGAAAGAGAGCAAGTGTGCCATTAATGAGCCAGAGCCGAGTAATGTATACCTCAAATTGATTTCATTTTTTTATCAAAAATTTGAGGAGTTGCAGAAAGGAGTGGAGTGAAAGAGTTCAAAGTATCCCATTGCTGCACAATTGGAAGTCAAGGAAGCAAGTGCGACACAAGTAAGTATACGAAGCCCAACTGAGAAGTTTCTTTGAAGAATTATAAAAATAAGTTAGGGTTTCTTAAACGATGGAAGGAAGTTTAGTGACACCAAAAGCCAAAAAACAAAAGACAGAAGTTAGGCTTTTAAACCAGGATTTGATATACCGGTGTCCAGGGTTGGGACTGAGACCGAAGAGGAGTGCATAGTTGAATCCTTCTATGGACAAGTTATGGGATAAAAACAAAGATTTAGGGGATGTATGGATTCCACAAAGAGGATATGAACTATTCATGTATCACTATAGAAAATAGTATAGGTTCCAGCCTATCTATAATCCATGGAAGATGAACTTGGGGATGGTCATTGTGCCTATTGTGTTCATCAACGTATAATTGGTCAAGACACTAGCTAACAAATACGACCCCAAACAATGTGCAATTCAACTACATGATGGCTCTGAGCTTATTATCGTTTCCAAAGACTTTATCTCCACTGTCTTCAATTTAGATTGCAGCTTGAATGTGCCATTCACAGTGAAATACCTCATAACAGAATACCATCACATGGATACTAGTTATAAAAGATGGAAGTTGCCCTTACATAGGCCCTAGGAGGAGGGAAAACAACTTAAGATATTCTCCCACAATGAACACCCTCCCTTTCATGAAGAGTTATTTGAGCAATATTTTCAATATACATATCACACTATAGGGAAAGTGTTGGAAGTGGAAGCCCCTGCTCTCATGTCAATAGCCCCAATGGTCCTGACAACAGATGTGTAGAGCCAAGATGCACAGTCATTTGATTATGCTGGCTATTTAGCCAATAATTTAAACCAGGGGTTGGAAAGGATCACGAACAATAGTGAATATATACATCTTAAACACTGTTATCTACTCATGCACTTACTCTTGTATGAAGGGAAAGCTAGAGGGTTTTAGGGAGAAGAATTGAGGATAAGAGATATGGACAAGGATGAAAACTTTAAACCAGTCCAGATGTGGACATCAATATGGGATAGTAGATATGGGAGGTCCCATTATCTATACTTTGAGGAATATTTTGTCAAACCTTTACTAAAACTATTGGGGCATTGATATGACTATAATGTGTCTCCTAAAGTATAAAGGTTTCTAAGACCTAAGGAGAAAGATCCCAAAAAGAAGGTAAATCATAATTGGGGGGATTGGTATACATATTTTGATTGCATTGTGATTAGAGCATATGGGTTCGAAGGAGCCCCACACTTATTACCAAAGAGAGTCCTAGATAGAGTGGTCTATTTAGAAATTGTAAGACAATTGGCAAAGTCAGATGCCAAGCACCTTAAGGGATACGGTAAGAAGTCAATTATGCCAAGTACTCTATGCTTTGGAGATTTTACAATTGTTTCTACTGAAGGATATGAAGAAACTTATAGGAAATTGGATCATTATAACTTACCATTGGGAGATGAAAGAAATAATTTTGATCTAGAGAACTTTATAAATAAAGCAAAACTGTCACAAGCATTGTCTTGGTATGAACATCAATTCTTTATGGATGATGTAAGGAATTGTGATGAAACTGTAACATCAAAAAGGATGGCCAAGTACAACAAGGTATGTTAGCCAAGACTTAGAAGAAGGAAAATAACCCTTCATACACAAAAACATTTGATCGTGTACATGATCCTTTAGAAAGGGTTGAGAAATTAATCAAATATGAAGAAGAATTAACTAGAGATGTGCCTCTTATTAGTTTTGAGACAAATATGGAAACTTGTTCCAGAATGCAAGCTGAGGATATGGAACCCCTTAGCTATATACCCTAACAACCTACTCCAAAGGTTAGTTTTTTTGTTGATAATGCCATTAGTGAAGAAGGGGATGAAGAAGATAGTGATGAAGAAGAAGATGAAGTTGAGCAGATAAGTGCACTTGTTGTTACACCATATGAGTCGCTCAATGAACAAAGCATTGTCAAGTTTGAAGCATCAAATGAAATCTTAGATGATGTGAGAGTTAGGGCCAAACATGAGTTTGTTTTTGATAGTGACTTTGTGAAAACTTCAAAATTCAAATCATTTGTTTATGAACAAAAGCATAGAGCACTTAGAAAAAGAATGAAAGATATCACTCCTGAGCAAGAAACAACTGCCCTAGAAGAATTGAGAAAGGAAGTAGACCAGGAGTTAGAATCCATCATCCTTGAGAGAGGAAGATAACTACTTCAAGAAGCTAGGGTTTTTCTCTTACCTAGATGGGACATTAGCTCTACCATAGTATTTGACAGTTTTAGGAAAAGAGGAGATAAGACACTACACCTAACAAAAGAAGCCAATGATAAAATGTATTCAAAGTCGGGAAACAACCCAAATGATAGCACATTGTTGATATGGCCATTATACCCTCAAGAAAAAAGGTCTACCATTATTAACAATCCAAGTCAGGTATTTGGGCATCTCATGGTGCATAGAGTTGGGGATACTATTCCCATTGAAATTGCAGAATTGAACATAAATGTGGTAAAATTTAATAAGGCTCAAGTTGAAAAGTTGGTAAGGGATAATGGAAAACTAAGGAAAGAGGTTTCCAATTACACAGACAAATTATCTTCTTCTTCTTCGTCAGAATTGTATTCTCCATGGGTGGACAATGAAAAGAGAGTATTGGATGCAATGACAAATGTTATATACTAGAAACATTGCCATGAGATAGTTCAAAAGAAGTGCAATGAGCTAGAAAAAAAATCAAAACCATCAAATTTGAGATAGTCTCTGGGATGATCAAAATGAGATTTAAGAAGGTAATGAATCAAGTTGATCAATATTGGGACCTCTTTGTAAAGGTGCACTTGACCTTCCAAGAGCATGGAAAGCTATAGGAAAAAATAGGAGAAAAAAAGGAAGAATTGATTAGGAAGGAAGTCATAGATGAATAGATCCTCCAATTATGCAATGAATTGGGCAATCGACATGAGGAGTTTTGTGCCAAAATCAGGGCTGATCTTGATGACTTTGATCAACCATTAGACATCCCATTTGCCATGTTCATCGAAAATGAAGGACGACTTAAAGAAAAGGATCAATGGAAGGATGAGTTGTTTTATATATTACCACAAGCACTTGAGGCGGTCAATGATTAGGAGATGGTACTAGACAACACTCACAAATAGTTTGAAGGAATAATGTATCTAGAATACAACATGAGGGAATCTCTATTGAATACTGACATTCACATCAAAGAGGATTACATCTGACACTTGTCATAGATACACATTTTCATCACTAAAATTTAAGATTCCTTGAATGTGGAGAAATAAGTTTCATGGGAGAATTGCAAGCAGATTAAGCACTTCATCATGGAGAGGAGAACTTTGCCAGATCCTGAGAGGTCACGGGTTCTCTACAATCAATAATGGAGTGAGTGTTTTATCTGTTGCAGTTTCTTAAGTTAATTTCTTTATGTTTGAAAATTACAATTAATTAGAGTTATGAAAAGACATATCTTTTTGTGAACGGGCCCGAATCTTGTTGCTTCCCGTATAAAAAGGGAAACCAAGGCCCGATCTTGATAGTCACAACATTATCACTGCCAGTAGTAGTAGTAGGTTACATTCATATAGCATATTCCATCCATCCATCTCATAAAAAATACTTATGTTATTAATGTTTACTGTTTGAAGCAATATAACGGAGAAGACTACTTTTATTTGGTGATCTATTTTTAGTGTTCAACTGTTGTGTTAGTTTTCATGCTTATATGTTGTTGTGTTGTCTCCAAAGTGGTTTCTTCAAGTTATTTAAATTTACAGGATTTATCAGGACACATTTGTTGTTGTTGTGTGGTTGTTTTGATTGGTTTATGGTGAGAGAGAATTAAAAATCCTTTCAGTTAATTCATTTTAATTGGTTCCCTCTGGGATTAAAAATCCTTTTAAGGTAATTAATTAGATTGATTTCCCTTAAGTTAAGAATTAAAAATCCTTTCATAACATCATAATAATTTTAGGGAATAACACTGGGATTTATAAAGAAGAGTATTGTAGTAAACAAACCTGCACATTTGTATAAGGTGCAAATATTTAAAAGTGCCCAACAGTTAGAGTTATGCTGATTAATAAGTCTACCTATCATACAAATCTGCCTCCATGATCATCATCCATCCATTAACTCCATTCACCCAATAGATTAGGCACTGGTCAGTTTTAGAACATTTTATATAAATTCAATTCACACTCTTGATTATTCAAACACTCTCAGTAGGAATTAGTCATCAAATCTTGTAGCTACTTCACCCCCTTGTGCCATTGTAAGTAGATTGACTAAGTCAGAGGTCATTCTCAAGCCTTCAAATATGCCTTATCACTCAGGTACACCCGCCTAGGTCTAGCAGAGCCTAAAGAGTAGGAGGTGGTCAAACATAGTTGCCTCGTTTGTTGGACAAAAACATATTAAGAGATTGGCACCCTCTTATGGTCCAAAAACCTGCATTTTTGAGACCTAACATAAACCTTAATAAAGATAATTTATCAGGGTAATCAATTGATGAAGGAGCCAAACTTCCTCTAACTTTGACACATCCAAGCTCAATAATCTTGTCCTACAAGAGCCCACATTGGCTAGTCACCCACAACACACAACCCATAACTCATCTAGTGACTAGACCACACTAGATATAGTATTTTTCTTTTGCCTTTCCTCACATTTCATCATTTAACTCTCCCACTATGGATGCACCCACTCATACCAATCAACCTACGATCACTTCCCATCTACCCCACAACCACTTCCCATCTATCCCATGACATAAAGTTTGACATTATGTGCAAAATTCATATAACCCATTTCAACTTAAAACCCAATCAACTTCAATCAATCAAAACATGTCGCCTCCATATAATCCACCAAAAAAAATCATGTATATCACAATTCATTCAATCATTACTAGTTATTTCCATACTCTAAGCAACATTTTCCCAACTAATAACACTTCCATTTCATACATCTCATGTTCCACCCATCCACAACCACCATCACAAAAACACATCCCACCTATGAACACAATTCAATTCACTTATCAACAACCACCATCCCAACAACAATACATCCCACTAATCAAGAATTTTCAATCCACTTATCAATAACCACCATTCCAACAACAATATCTACCTATCTTAAACACAACCAATTCTATCCATCAACAACCTCCATCACAACAACATTACATTCCAGCAATAAACACATTTCCATCCACCCATCAACAACTAACATATCACAATTTAAACCTAACTCTTCGGAATCCCTTCTCGCGAGAGTGGAAAGAGATGAACTATATGCTTAAGGGGATACAAACATGGACCTTAACTCAAAAGACAACATATAAGCTCAAATAACTTTTTCCCTACTCCTTTAATAGATTAATATCTATGCTAAGTTTCACTCAAAATGTTGTAGTACCAAAATTTGACAAATATAACAGAAGGGGAGAGCCCCAAGATCATGTTAATTTTTTTCATGGCATTCCCTATAAGTTGCTTATACTAATGCAAAGCACTTGAGTGGCTACCTCATGGACCCATTACAACTTTGATTGAGTTGGTTGAGAAATTTATAATCCATTTCTCACACAATGTATATAAACTTTCATTATTGAATCTTTGCAATGCCAAACAATGTATGGTGAGAGATTTGCAAGAGGAGTCTTGCTAGTCGCTTTCCTCCATCAATACTAGAAAAAACTTGTCAATATATTTTTCATGAACCTTAATCAAGAGGTGGTTTTTTATTTTCAAGTTGATTGTGTCTCCAAATTTTACCAAATCATTAACAAGGGGATCGCAATTGAGAAAGCCCTTGTTGCCAAAGGTTTGGTTAAAATCTATTACAAATACACAAATAATAATAACCAACCAATTATAAGTGATCCTTTTGGGTTAATAACAAAATTGTCATGAGTGAAAAGGTAATTGACTCCAAACTTGTATAGGCTACACAACCAATACAAGAACAAACAAGCATCAATATACAAACTACCTAAAAACAACCTCATGTTTCCCTACAACAAGGACAACCAAACCGCTCTAATAATCCAAAATGTAAATACACTTACTAGGGGAAACCTACCAAAGTAATATTTCAAAAACTTGTTCAAAACAACTTAATAAATTTTTCATATACACAAATTTTTGATAATAATACACCCAAACTTGTATGATATAGAGAAAATGAATATTAAGAGTACCATTGTGTCAAAGGCCATACCATCTCAAAATGCATGAAATTTAAGAACTATATCCAATATTTAATTGACCGTAGTGAACTCATAGTGGAAGGTCACACATCCTTCTCACCTAATGAGCAATTAGTGATATATCAAGATCCTTTTCCAAAGTATGATCAAAATCAATCCTCAACGTCAAACAAAGGTTCAGTCCAAAATAATCACACAAATAGTATCCTTCCGAATAAAACATCTACATCTGTTATGAGCCTAATATGATATATTCCTAAGGATAAGCACGTGTGGCATGCTTAATCCTAACATAAATGTTAGTTAATACACTAATACTCCTTAATTAGGATGAAGGGGTATGTCCCTACATAGTTTAGCCTATAAATAAGGAAGATAACTCTCTCCCATATCATCATATCTTACAATATTGAATCCATATATTATTACCTAATAATGGAGGTCACCCCCTCGAAGTGGTCTATTATATTTTTTATTTTTACAAATATTTGCAAGAAATATCATAACAAGTGGTATGAGAGCTACGATTTGGGCCATCATTCTTGTTTTCACCATTTTCTTCCAAATTGGTGCAAAATTTGATCTTTTTTTTTGGTTTTGAGGTATCCCATAGGTAAGTTCTTAGAAAAAAATTCAGCCTTTGAAGGTGTGTTTTCTAAAAGTTATTGCGATTTTATGTTTTTATATATTTGCTCCATAGGTCACAATTTTTGGAAGTTTTTTAAATTTTTGACATTTTTATAAATATTATAAAAAGTTAGGTAGGGTTAATTCATTGTACTTTAATATTGGAAATAAAATAAATCCTTTAATTTAGTGGTGAAAGTTTAGTCAAAATTTTCATTAATTTGCTCTATAGGTTGCAATTTTTGAATTTATTGTTAAAAAATTATATGTTTGGAAAGATTATAAAAAAATAGGTAGGGTTGGTTCTTTGAAATTTATTTCTAGACAAAATATATTCCTTAATCTAATTATCTAAGTTGGGTCCAAATGGAAACATCGAATTCTCTTTCACACCAAATACCTTCCTACCTTAATACATCTTAAAATAAAAAAAAATTAAAAGCATGTCATCTTTAGGATTAGAGGACCTAAGAGGTAAATCAGCTAGGTAATTTACCCCATTCACTCCAACACCCCTCACTAAGTGCAACTTAGGGAGAATAATAAAACATGCAATGATATAATGATGTGAAGATGGGTCCTAACTATGAGCTATATTAGGTACCAACATATAAATGAATGTATCACAAATAAAGAAAATGAGAAAAACCCACGGCAAAAAACCCCTCCAAAAGAGAGAAAATACAAGATGCTCTCCTAAAGTATGACAAGGGAAAAATCCCATGTGAGGAAAAAATACCCCCATAAGAGAGAAGAAGAGAGACTGTGCAATCCCCCAATGTAGAATTTCTTGTAATGATGGTATATTTCCAATAATAAATGCTAAAGATGATCCAAAGCTAATAAAAAACATTCCTTCCCTTAGGAAGAAACAACACCAAGGATGTGTGCAAGATATCTTCCTATTCTTAAAAGGAACATGTTTGAAGAAAGATCAATATTTGTGATGTCTATGAATTCTACTCAAGTGCCACCATATCAATGTCAAAAGGTTCCATAATCAAGTCAGGTGTTCTAGGCCACAATAAAGAAGGTGAAAATATAGAACCTCGTGGAAATGGTTGTAGAACATAATCCAAAGACAAAGATGTCTCCTTCAAATGTCTCTCAAGGTTCTCCAAACTAATTCCAACCTATGAAAAATGATGACGTAGATAAATAACAAGAGGGTATGAATGTGCCATCACATCCAAAGAAGATGATGCAACTCTATAAGAGCTAACATTGAAGAGCACGAATACCCTCAATAACACCCTTTAATTCTACAATACAAGACTCATAAAACAAACATGTAATGTTTGTCAAGTACTCATCCCAAGTAGCTATATTTGGAGGATGATGAATGTATTGTTGCACTAAATCATAAGAAGACATGGATGTAGTAATAACAATCTCATCAGAAGCAACAATAGATGAAGGAGATGAAATGTCACCGCATGTCTCTAGAACCTTAGTCAATGAAATAACATCGAGATTCAAATGGCCATATTGTATCTCCTCAAAGGTGTCCACACTAATGACTCAATCCGTGTATTAGTTGAAGGAATAATAGGAGAAAAATGTGAGAAGGTGTACACTCAAGATTGCAACAATATCCTTGTTATACAAATCTTAAAAAATGACAAAATTTGGTGTGAACTCAACACTCTTCCTTCCTCCACCATCAGTGATATGATGGATAGAAAGGATATCGATTGATGATGAAGGTACACAAATAATATAATTAAATGATCCTTCATTAGAACATTAATTGAATGTTTCCCACAAACACACACATATATGTGTTGTTAGCCATCAAAATGTGCGATGATGAACAAGTCTCAAATAAAGAGAACATAATCTATGATGAAGCCATATGATGTGAAGCTCTAGAATTCAATATCCATCTCTTTGACTCAAAATATACAACTGAAACGAGTGCTTTCCTCTTTTATTTCTTAGATTTTGAAGAAGAAGATCATGATAATGAAACTCTTCACATAGTTGAAGGAAAATTGATTTGATTCTTCTTTAGAATATGATTCAACTCATCAATCTATTTTGAAAAATGTTGATGTTTGTCATGCCTTGATTTCTTATCATACACACATATGGGATTATCCTTCTTGGATGATTCCCTTTTGCAAGAGGAATTTTTATGTTCTTTAGTGGAAGTGGAAGTGGATTGTTGTTGTGTGTTCTTCTTAGGCTTATTCTCTTTCTTCTCTTTTCCAATAGAACCCTTCTCATCCTTTGCAATCAATATGTGATTTTGAAGACTTCAAGGTGCTCATTTGAATAATCTTATCTTGATCCCTAGTAAGTGACATAAAAAAATACTCAAAGGAAGGAATCTTAAACTCACCCCCAAAGTACTCTTGGTAGCATAAAACGTAGACACAAACATTGAATATTTAGGTCTTAGCTTTGAGAGAACACTTAAATCAACTTTGTATATGATTTTTCAATTTTACAATCCTTCAATTGTGTTGTTAACAATTTTAATTTGGTGATAAAGTCCTATACATTGTAGAAATTACATGGACTGAGATTTATTAGTTTATTTTCCAACAAATGTTCTTGGATTTCATCTATTTTCCCAAACAATTTTAAAATGTAGCCCACATAGCCATAGGTGTAGTCAAGTGCTCAATGTGAAACAACTTAGGAGAGACATACAACTACAAATAGCCAATAACTTCTTCACTACTATTCAACCACTTATTCTTTTCAACTACATTATTAGTTGGTTTAACATTAGGCCCATGAACTATATTATACAACCTTTTAACTATTAGAAATTTGTTTATTTTAGATTTCCATTTAGGATAGTTGTAAGGTGTTAAAAGTAGAACCGGAGATTGCTCCATGATGAAGCAAGAAGGAAAAAGCACAAATAAAGAGGAATGTAACCACAAACCATAAGAAGACCCCCCCATATTCACTCAATCAATGGTACTCTTGACAATTTATGATCTTGGTACTTTGTACTTAGTGTGATTATAAGTGCCACTTGCCAAATCAACTAAGTGGCCTTCATCACACCATAGATGTTGAATTTGGATATAAAAATGAAAGTACAAATTTTTGATGGAATGATATCAATTTGATCAAACCACTGTGAATTACACAAAAAATTAAAAAAAATGCACAAAAAATGTTAGTGTATGAGCCCAAATGGAACCTTGGAAGTTCCTAAAATGAGAACTAATTAGCAACATCTATGAGAACCTATAATTTTGGTAGAACCATACACCAAAATAAAAAACTATTTACACCACTATTAAGCTCTCAAAATTCTATCCCAAATTAAAAAAAATGTACTAAAAAAGGAACTTGTATGATTAAGAATGAGGCCTTTGAAGATTAAGTACCAAAATAAAAATGCAAATTGTGAAGAGGGTGAGTTGGGGGGTAAAAATCTTGTTGATGTCACATTGAAATCATTAAGGTTAACAACAAAATATACCTCAAGATGGGTGAAATATTCGTATGGAGCTCACAATTGCTAATGTATTTCCAAAGTTACCTTTTAAAAGTTAAAAATTATTGTATTTAATATGAAAATTACCTTTTAAACCATGAGAAACTACTTTTCAACAACCAAGGTAATTTTTTGGTTGCCCTAAGTAGTTTTGTTGCATGGTGGCTGGGCTAGTATATTATTTCTTGGTAGTGGTTGACGTTGGTGGCCGCAAAAATGGGTATCATGTGGAACCTATTGACTAGGTGTGTACGCTACAACTATCATAGGCACCTTGTGGATAGGGTACTTTGTACCCTCTATATACTTTTTATTTGATTTTTACATCTACAAAATATTTAAAATTAGATTTTATTAAAGATTGCATCTCTTGCATAGAGATGGTGCTAGCATTGTGCGATGCCTACATCAAAGAATACTCTGAAGGAATATATCAAGTGTGTAGAGAATATTCTACGATTTGTATAATTGTGTAGAGGAAAACTTTCCCTAATGGTCTAGGGAAAAGCGTTAAATTTTGATGAACTGGTAGTTGATCCTTAGGTTCTTGGGCCTTTTAGACATGATGGTAGAGTTATATTTGATCCAAAATGCTTAAAAAATATAACTACTTTTCATATCCAACAACCACCTCTCAACTTCAAACCTTTGTAAATCTAACCTCCAATGTCTAATTCAAACAAAATAAATCTACAATACAAATCCACAAAGAACAACCCCTCAAAATCTAATATTTCTATCAAGTTTTTATGATTCTCCAGGTCATCATATGATGCAAAAAAGATCATACTCAACTTTCGAAGAGCAATCAAGATTCACAACCTAGATCTCTAAAAAAGAATAGCAAGAAACAACCCTACGAGCTTTGATATCATGTAAGAGTTGGTATAGATCATGTAAGATTTGGCTTTGAAGATAGCCATCCAAGATCTAGGAGTTTCAATGAAATCACAAGAGAGACCAAACATACGAGAATAATTCTATTTCATCAAAGGATGTAAATGCACATTGATATGCGTACATGAATATGATTGGATATGATTGTATGAGAACCCCTTAGTTATATAGACCAAGGTGGGACATATGACAACATGAGAATAAGACACGTGTCTTAATCTTATGACTTGAGACATAAAGTGATAATGCCCTAAGTAAACTTAAGTAATCTTATGACTCGAGAGATCAAGTGATAATGCCCTGAGTAAACTCAAGTAAACTAGTGTGAATAGGGCTTGAGAAGTACCAATTAGGTAGTATGCCTTATTCACACCAACACAATTCATGATCATTTGATCCTATGTGCATGCTTTAATCATGTTCAAATCAAAAGATTATAAAACTTTAACAAGTTGGCAAGCTGTGACTTCTTAAAGGCATTTATCTATAAAAAGTTTATGCCCATAGTGTAAAGACTTGATATATAATTAGCATAGCTAGGTCAACCTACATTTATTATAGTGAGTTTATGATTTCCTTTTCTCAACAATTTGTAGTCATTCTTATTATCTATGTTTTGCATGTTTTAGGATGTCTACTATTGTGGAAGCAATATAGTTATTTCTTCGTGTCCTCTAAATTCTTAGAAGTTATTTGATATGCAAATAAAGCTACTTTGAGGGTCTTAATTGGGGTTACATTCACTTTAACTTTAATAGAACCATAGCTTAAATTCTTACACTTTATATTCCTCGAGGTAAGAGAAATTGGTAGCCAACGATATTCTTTTGTTTAAGATAGTATGTTTTGTTATATTGGACACTCTATTTAAAAACAAACACAAAGCTCTAACATATGCTTCTAGCTATTTCCTTTATTTAGAAACATTAGACCTCTAAATTGATGGGACTGCAGGAGCAATTCTTAGGCCAGTACCATGACTAGCTAAGCACATTTGTACTATAGGTGAAGACTCCTCTCACTATTAGGCATGGTCCACATTTTTTTAGAATGAACACACCTTGAAATTTACTTTATAAATGCTTCAAGTTATATTAAGAGTAGAATGCCCCTTTTAATTTGAATGAGTTTGAAACTCCCAATAATGAATGGCCACAATTATAATTGTCTATCGAAATTATTATTAATTACATTACTTACATATACTACATCAAACAATTTAATACATAATATTTTTCTTCACAATAAAAAAAAATATTGTTAATACATCTTTGTAAGTGCCCATTAAACCTAAGGTGCAATTATTAGTTTGTAGAATGGTAACAACACTTTAAACATACCTCCTCTTAAAAAGTTATTGCAATGGCACACGTGAAAAACTTATAGGCGGTTATACTCAATTGACATTTAGGGTTTCAGGTAAACCCTAGAAATAAATCTGCTTCCTGTCAGCCAAACGTTCCCTTTGATACGAAGTTGACGAGTTGCAGGCGGAGAGGAGGGGAGATGGGTAAGTTGTCATTGGATTCATCTTTGCCTTATTTGAGCTCGGTTTTCTCCTGTATCTCACTTTATGCTGTTTACGGCGTGGTTGTATGAGTCATTTTCAGATTTTTGTAGTTTTATAAGGCCTTTTCAGGTTTGTGGTTCATTTAGCCGTAAATTTGACGGATTTTGTAAATGTATAAGCAGATTCAGAAGTAATGTAATGGATCCACATATATTTAAAAAAAAAAATGTTTTGAAAATAATTCTGTAATTTGCCTATTTCACATCTTGTTGCGTGGTTGGATTGTCTATGCTGAAATATATTGGAACCTAATTGTATTTGTTCCACAAGGTGTAGCCACAATGCTAGCTTTACCAAAGCCTTATATTTGTTTATGTAATCCCCTTTTCTCGATTCTTTTACTTTGGATTCTGATATATTGAGCTTTTCATCTTCTGGAAGGAATTCCTAGGTTTGTTTGAGTGCATGATGGAAGCTGTAGAAGGGATTTTGGTGAAATGTAGTGGCTTATTGAGTATTCAATTGATTAGAAAAGATTTATTGTATTTGGTTGAGTTAGGTCTTTTTGTTTTTTGGATTGTCTATGCTGCAACGATACGCTTATATTGCCCAAGATGTTGTCGCAATGACTTTGATGGGATTATTTATTTGTTCTTTTTGTATTTTCTGTTATTATGGATTCTGTAAAATCGATTTCTAATTTTTTATTTATTATATCGTCTTTTTATAAATAATATCTTTGGTTTGTTTATTTTCGAACTCCGAGAATGTTTGAAGATTTTTTACTTCATTCTGAAAGTTATGAAAACGTATTGGCGGGGTGTGTGCAGGAGCTTATAAGTACATTGAGGAGCTATGGAAGAAGAAGCAATCGGATGTGATGAGGTTCTTGCAGAGGGTGAGGTGCTGGGAATATCGTCAGCTTCCTGGCATAGTCAGGGCGAACAGGCCCACAAGGCCTGACAAGGCCCGACGTCTGGGATACAAGGCCAAACAGGTAAGTTCACATGAATTCTTGCACTATATGACTACTATTCTCAAAGATGCAAATAAACAGTGTAAGGTTTACAATGTATAAGAGTATCAAATTTATGTAAATATGTTTGACAACTATGACTTTTATTCCAATATAGAAGTTAAAACATAAGACATAGTCAGATGTAATAGTTTATAACTTTATAGTACTATGAAAGACCACATAATAATGCTGTCAATGAGTGTTTGAGCAGCATGTGTTTAATGGTCCATATCAACAAAGCATAAGATGTAATATTTAAATCATCAATTTTCTAGGAGTGTTAAAAGTCACTTTTCATGTTATCTATTAGATTGAAGTGATGCTCATTGGGGTATTCCTCTTCCACCTGTTTCCAAGAATTTGGGATCTTTACTTCTATGATATATCCTATCCTTATCCTTCGTATACAATGCTTTCAATATGAAAAGATGCCATCAACTATTCACCATTCTTCCAATATTTGTACGTCTACGTCTGAGAAGTCCTGCTTCAAATTGAGGACTTGAAAGATTGTTTATTTTTATTACATTGTTGCAGAACAAATGCCATAGCTTTCAATGAAGGGGAGTTTTCAAGAAAGAAGAATTGAGCAACTTCTCTATCATTCTTTGATGAAATGTCAAATGTCTGTGTTTGAAATTTTAAAACTCAAATCTAATGCCACCTCAACTGCTGCCAACTCCTTCTTCACATACCATCTGACAATACATAACCAAAACACAAATTGATATCAAGCCAGAGGAAGAAGTTTGGCTTCCCTAGTTTTTCAAGGTTTGAGAAACTGCCAACGATGGTGAGAAGTTGAGACACAAGAAGAAATTTTCAAGGTTTGAGAAACTACCAAGGATGGTGGGAAGTTGAGTCTTTGAGAAGCAAATGAGTAGAGAATGCTTTTTAAGGATATTACAAAAGTTGGTTTGAACTTTGAAGTGACGAAGCCTTTAATGTGTGCATATGTTGGAAAAACACTTAAATTAGGCAGCAATTTTGATAAGTTTTAGAACCATTTTATTTGAGTCTGTTTAGTTGTGGATGGTCTGATTCCAATGATTCTGAACTGGAACCCTTCACTTTGAAATGTTTCAGATTAGAATCACAGATTGCTGAATTCCTTAGCACAGGAGACTGTACAATATAAAGTCACCTATCAAACAAGTTGCTTGTTGGCATGGTAGTATTGAAATGCATTACGATTTTCTCTGATTTATTTTTCAATCTGATTTAAGTCTTTTTTCAAGACACACTCCTTCAAGCTGCATATTTTATCATTGGGCAGCACATTCATAAGTGAGTCAACCTCCATCATGTAGTATAAGATGACATCAAAATTACATAGTCATCCAATCCAATGCACACTTCTTATCACAAGCTCTAACATATGCAAATACATGATCTTTTTCAGTTATCCATCTTGTGTCCTCACATCATCTCCATGACAAACTATTAATATTGCGAAGGAAAAGGGAGGGCCAAATGTTCATGTTTATGCCTTTCTCATCCTATCTCACATCCAACGAAATGTTTATCCATCATTTTTCCATCTGCTTCCTTATCTTAATATGGCTGCTAGACCCAAATGTATGGAGATCGTAATATGATGCATTCTATCATACTTGATACTTCTTTAGTCCTGCAAAGGCTTCACCATGTCTTGTGTTGAGGCCAAGAATGCCTCCTATTTCCTTCACACGATGATTGTACCTATCCCAGCTTCTCTTTGTGAATGAACCATATGGTCTAAAGTATCTCCTCTGTTCTAAGAATCTCTCCTGCTCTTATCATTCTTTCTCATCTCTGTGCTTTCTTGAAGCAATTCCTCACAAAATTTTCTGCTTTGCCACAATATGACACATTTCTTCCTTTTTCATAATTGCTTTTATAATGGGTGTCCAATGAAGACGCTGATTCCTTTTTGAGGAGAATCCATAATTGGTGTATCACATTGTCACTTACTATTACTTTTATATAGCCATGTTTTGCACATTCAAATGCTACCTCAAGGGGAGTTTCAATCCCATGTCCATGCTTACCAAGTACTCCACCTGTGTATACCATTTGAATAAGAAACTTTAGAACCAATGCCTTCTGTCTGTTTTTGAAGTGCATGAAACTTAAAGAGTAGTCCCACCGGTAACAGCTAAAGTGTCATGATCATCCTTCAGTTGAAGGAGCAGTCACATTATCAATAAAATCATCAACAGGATCAATAGAAGAACCATTACTATCAGGAGACATGTACAGTATAATAAATGTTACTGTCAGGAGAGGCATGAACAATATAATAAACAATACTAGAAATGAAAGCTTTCACAACATCAAAAAGAGTGGAAGTAAGGAAATCAACAACATAAAAAGCACTGGAAGTATCATTACAATGATTGCATGCCAAAGAAGCTGACTGCTGCAAAGAATTCAAAAATATCATTCTTTAAATCAAAGCTTGGTTCCTAGAGGTGAAGTATTCAATCACGTAATTTTCCCCAAAGATAACAGACAAGGTGTTAACCTAGCAATATTACAACGTGGTTAGCCAAATAAAAAATATATCACTTTGAACGGTACTGAAATATCTTTTCAATGTTTGAAAGTGGGGTAAAATGGAATGTTGTACAAGAAAGTTATGCCTTGTTAAGATGTGGCTTCTAGTTGCACACTTACTAGCTGCACAAAGTAATGCCAGAGCGGTTCTTCAATAATATAGCCACTTAAAAGACAGCACCACTGTGAAGAGCAGGTAGCTTTCCAATTCCCAGAGAATGGGTTCAAATGGAGTTTCAATGACCATGCTATGCCCTGTCAAAATGGGATACCCAAAACACAAGCAAATGATTCAAATTTCCAATTCAAAATTTTACAGGAAAACACCTTATTGTACTCTTTGCCCATCACCAAATAGGTGCTATCTGTACTGGTAGGTGTTGTTGTATAGAAACTATGAATTGGTCTCTTGCAGAATGTGAGTTCCAATTTCAAGAATTGGCAGTTGTCTCAGAGAAGCCCTCTAGAATATCTGGTCAGCTGTTAATTTTAGATGATACATCCAACAGCTACGAACTCATATGATGTCTCCCATAAATTATATGATATCCTACTAGATATGAATTTAAATAATACAGTCAATTTGCCATAAACTTATATGGCTTATCCTGTGGTTTGTATAAAGTTACATGATAAATTCTATCAGTTATTAACTTAGATGATATATTATATGTATAATTAGAAATTGATATGTACATGAAATTTAAATTAACCTTTTCATGATAAAACTAAGTTAACGAATGTGAAATCGGGTACAGATATGGGTAATGCTGATAATGGCAGAATTCTGGAGGTGATCTGGGTATGTTATGGATACTGTTCACACAGAAAAAATCAAAATCATAAATTTATTATTAAATTAATTAGTAATCAAATATATAATATTGGTAATACATAAACCATTAATATTGGTAAAAAGTCAAAAAGTTGTGTTGAAAAATTTGACCATCGCTGGAATCAATTTGGAATTGGTTTGGGATTTTGCCACATCCATCCTAGAAATGCCTGGGTATGCACTGCAATGTATCCACACAATTCTGATGCTCAAATCCAAACCTTTCCCAGATTCCATAGGCAATTCAGATGTGTACTTGATTTTGGTATGACTCATATCTGGAAATGCTTCGTTTCCAGCCAACTTGGTAAAATAGAGATAAACAAAATAAGGATTTCAGAGAAAATAATTATTTATTTTTTCATGGTTTCATATTTGCCCCTCATTCAGATTTTTTAATATAAAAAAAACGAATATTCATTATTTGATCCTACTCACAAGATTTTTAAAAATATCTCACTAAACAAGTTTTGTTAGATTTTTTTGGATCCCCAAACTGAACCTTGTGGCTTATGTCTGTTCTTATGTGTATCATACCTTTTGGCCAGATGTTCACAAGTTAAAAAAAACTAGTCTTCTGATGTGATTATTTAGTTGCACATTTGAAGTCTGTTTGCCTTATTTTGTTTCTTGTGGCCATTTATTCACTTGTGAGATCTAGGTGAATTTAGGGGCCTGAGCTGGGGGTATAAATACCTAGCTCGTGTCTGAGCCTGCCTGACTATTGTTAGAGCTAGTTGCCTCTGTTAAGTAGTTTGTAGTACCCCTAGCTGCTGCCTTTGTTGCTTGATTTTATCTTTAGAAATCATTGGCCAAAATGGGTTATATCTAGAATACATCCGTGAAAATCCCTAAAAAAGCATTTTTTTAAAAATGTATTATTATTAAAAAAAAATGCCATTACCTGTACAAATATAAGGCGAATTTGAACCATTTTTTAATTGTGCTTTTTTGACATTCGCCGAATTTCAAACTTCATTGCTGAAATTCGGCGAACTCTGTGACTTAGTCTGTCATTGCTTCTAGAGTGGAGTTCAGTTGATGCAGTTGGAGCATGCATTTGAATCAGCTAGAGTGATTTGTTGTGTAATTACTAATTAATATGAAATGTAGTAGAACCATATGTGTGCTAGATGTTTGATTTTTGTGTTTTTTCAATGTAACTTATGTAATGCCCTTTATTCTTAACCGATATACACAAACCAGATCTTGTCTGACTTCTGGGAAATATGTGCAGGGTTATGTCATTTACCGTGTGAGAGTTAGACGTGGAGGCAGGAAGAGGCCTGTTCCTAAAGGTATTGTTTATGGGAAACCAACTAATCAAGGTATCACTCAGCTCAAATTTCAGCGCAACTTGAGATCTGTGGCAGAGGAACGAGCTGGTCGGAAGCTTGGGGGACTAAGAGTTTTGAACTCTTACTGGATAAATCAGGTATGGTATGACATGCACATGGACAATAAATATTGGGATGCATGGTTCAATCTGCAATGTCTGTGGAGGCATTTTCTTCTTTGTGTTTTGGAAGTCAAATATGATCATCATTCACTAGAGGAGATGTTGCTAGCATGCTGAGTATTTTGTTGTCAATATGCAAGCTATTTGGAGTGTTAATGATAGCCCAGTTTTGACTATGTTTTTGCTACACAGGACTCAACCTACAAATATTTTGAAATAATTCTTGTTGATGAGGCACACAAGGCTATCCGAAATGATCCTAGAATAAACTGGATATGCAATCCTGTTCACAAGCACAGGGAACTTCGAGGACTAACATCTGCTGGGAAGAAGTACAGGGGTCTCCGAGGAAGAGGTCACCTCTTCCACAAGAATCAGCCTTCTAGGCGTGCTACTTGGAAGAGAAACAACAGTCTTTCTCTTCGACGTTACCGATAGATTGCTGGCCCTTGAGAGGCTATTATCAGGGAATTGTCTTGAGATCTATATTTGTATACATTTCAAGTTTTCTTTGTGTCATTGTTGAGTCAATTGCTGGCATAGTCTTTGAAGAACTCAGTGGTCATTTTTTTGCTCGACAAACAATTAAATGGGATTGCTTTCAAATGAATTTTGTAACGACTTTTTTTGAAAAATGTTTTTATAAGACCAATTGTATTTTATAATATCGATAATTTGTATAAGATTTTGCAATACAACATTAGCCTGGTTATTAATTGTTTTGTTTCGTGCAAAGTTAAATCTATGTTTAAAATTATTTTTATCCTCTAGTTTACTTGAAATTTATCATAAATAGAAGGTTCAGGCTGCTTGATCATATTTTTGCTTTAAATTATCTTCTCAGAAATAATATTACTGCAATTGCTATATTATGGAAGATAATTTGATAGGCTGTTTGTATCTGGCTATGGATTCATCTCAAGTTACAGAACCCCAAGACATTATTAATTTTTGTTCATATTTTGTTTTTTTCATGGTTGTTTTAGGTGGTTTTCTCTGTAGGTAGAGGGTTCTTCTGTTTTTGGGCTTGGTTTAAGTGTTCTTATTTCTTTTGACTTTGTTAGCTATTGACAGCCTGAAGTTGTTTTTGGGCCCCTTTCTAATTTGAAGGGAGCTCATTAGCACCTGGTTGAATTCCCCCATGTTTAGGACCTGGATTATCAGCAGTGGATATGCCCAGTCCTTCTAGATCAGTTTGATGGACCAAAAATTCTTTCATTTATCTTGAGATACCACTTAAAAATTAGGTTGGATCCTGTTTTATTTGATTTACATATCTATTATTGGTTGTCTACATTGACTTGATGCAAATTTGAACTCCAGAATGATACAATAAGTTAGAGTGGGAACTATAATGGACCAAAAATTCTTTCATTTATCTTGAGATACCACTTAAAAATTAGGTTGGATCCTGTTTTATTTGATTTACATATCTATTATTGGTTGTCTACATTGACTTGATGCAACTTTGAACTCCAGAATAATACAATAAGTTAGAGTGGGAACTACAATGGGACGTGATAGCTCTAGAAATTGAGAAATTGTCTCTATTTGAATGAAGCATTACTATTGAACATTGAGTGCCATCGTCTTTACTCAACAGGGTCATTGGCAAAACATTTTGTTGATAATAGAGAAGTTTCATATCTGAAATTCACAGAGAATTCCGGGTAACTGATACAAGTTTATAACTATGTAACTCTGGAAGGTCATCACATTTTATGTAAAAATGAATAAAACACCTCTAGCTCTCTGCTACAAATGCTGTTTCTCTGCTAATGGTGTGGGACTATAAATTGCTCCATTACAGTTTGGAAGCCAAGAATAATGTGGTAGGAATGCTGTTTCTCAGTTAATGACACCATTACTTATCTGTTCAATAATGGGTGTGTATGTGTGAAAAGATGGTCATGGGATTACTTGCTGCATGTTCTTAGATGTTTTATCCTTTGTCAAGGTTGCATTCAGCCTTTAACAGAACTAAAGCGGCTCTAGTGTCTTTTTGTTCATCAGCCGCATATTGCACATGTTGTTTTCAGACTATTGCTTTAGTTTTCGCTTTGTTGTTGGTTTTAAATTTACAATCATCCATGCTTTCAAGGGGCAGGAGAGATAATGCTGTGGCATGTTATGGGACTTTTGATTTTTTGCCCGTGTTTTTATTGCTTAGAACCCTGCAGATTTACTTTGCACCTGTTCTTTATACTTTCATCACTACCCAGACTAATGATTTTTAATATATTTTATATTAATCTAGTATATGAGTATTTTAATAATATAATTGTGCGTTCTTGAGGCAATAGGCTGAAAAAGCCAGAGAGAGAAAATAACAATGGCAAATAATCAACTATTCTGACATATATACCTTGGAAAGGGCCCAACTACATCTGGCTGCTGTAGTGATAGTAATTTCTGACCTACTTAGAAAATCCTTGAAGATGGGGCATCAATACTAGATTGATTGGAAGGTCTAAAAGAGGTGAAGAGGATGCAGCCCCCGAACCCTAAAGAGGTGAGCATCTCCCACCAGAAGGATGTACACATGTAATTAAAGGAGTATTTATAGAAGGCCTTCAATGGCTTATCAACCTCATTGGGTTTGAAGCCAAATGAGCCTTTGAGAAAGTTTAGAGGGCCCTTGCTCCCCAACATACCTGAAATTGTCAGTTTGTGGGATTTAGCACCTTACCACCAAGAAGTTGATCCGGTTACCATGTCAGGCTTAAACATTTTGAAGCCGCATCGTTTGTTGCAAAACACCTTCGACGATGGAACAGAAGACTCTCATAATCTGTCAATTGTATCCACATCCGGTCCTCCATTTTGAGCCTAATTTGCACGAAGATCCTTTGAAATATGTATCTCTACTTGAATACAATAAAAAATGGTATTGGAGAAAGTAGAGGATTAAGAAGCAATTCGCATATAAGCACTAAGTGAGTTTCCTATAGCCTGCAAACAAGAGTCAATTAGAGACTGCATAGGGATCAAAGAGCTTGACCCAAACATGAACCATTGTAAAGGATTTTGTCAAAGGTTTAAAAGTTGAAAACCATGGTTTTTCATTACGAGAGTGATTACCTTAAATACACATCTTTTCATAGAGAATTAAACTGAATTCCACGTTACTTTCCATTAGCTTCTTTCAGTTACCTTTAGAACATCAGGTCAAAATTGACTAAATTTACAAATCAGTCCATTCCTCAATAGCTTCTTCGAAAATTTGCTCCCCAAAGACTAAACAATGGGATTGCCTTAATCATTTTAATTGAACAAGCTTCTCAAACTTGTGAGAGCCCTTCACTTGCACATTTGCTTCTCCTAAAGATGCTCCAACACCTTGCTTTGCTCCTTCAGATCTTTTCTGGGATGATATTGTGGAGAGTCCCCGTATGTGGTCTCACTGGCTCATACCTTCGATCAGAAGTATTTACCCCCAATTAAAAAAAAACACATACATAAGACTTGTGATAATTTTTGGGACCCAATAGTTAAAGATGACAAAATCTTCTTTGAAGCGGTAAACCCTTCATATCAAGTTTTTGATTATATAAGCAGCATTTACACGGTGTTGTACCTTTTACACGGAGAGCCCTCAGGGCCAAAAATGATCTTTTCATATCATGTTATGATCTAGAAGATGTGGGATTAACTACACAGAGCCCACCCTACAAGGTTCTTGAATGTTGTTTACCAAGCGTTATGGGAGCCACCACATGAGTTGACCTTGAGTTTTATGCCATCCCCAAAATCTCCCTCTTTTAATACTACACAAGTCCCAACTTTCCTTGGTGAAACATCCTTCAAGTGAATAGTAGAGATGACAACATTATGAGGGGTAGGGATTATAGGAGGACAAACAACCATCACATAAATTTATTAACGATAATGGTTTAACACAATTGTTTGTCTATTTATAATATTTGCACATGGAGATGTTTACATCAAATTAAATTTGTTACTAAGGGGTAGAGTGTGGAATAGTCATCCTATTTACACATCATTGGTCTAAATAAATCAACATTAATGCCTTGTGGATTATGTGAAGATTTTATGTCTACAGTATAAGTATATATATATATATATATATATATATGTCTATTTATAACATTTAGTTAATATATACTCAATTTGTAGGCATTAAACCTTTGCACATGAGAAAAGTATGTACATATTTATGGTTTTATATGTATTTTGTGTGGATGTATATAAAATTTACTCAATTTCATTTTTTCTACTAGTAATTTAGGTTGATATTGAACTAATAGATCTTCACTTAGTCCTACTTATAACACTAGTGGTACTACAATTCTACTTTCTTTTTAACCCAGTTGGAAAGATATTCATATTTGCTCACTTGTGCTACAAATTTTGATTACTTTTTAAGGGAATTTATACCCCTTTTGGTTAGTACAATTGTGAGGTCAAATGGTACCAAATTGTTGATCACATGATTAATAGTACGCCTGAAATCAACTTTTCCTTAGAGGTTGATTGTATATTCTAACGTCTTATATGCTTAGTCAAGGTGGTTTAAACAATTC
Source organism: Sequoia sempervirens (assembly GCA_007258455.2). NCBI lineage: Eukaryota > Viridiplantae > Streptophyta > Pinopsida > Cupressales > Cupressaceae > Sequoia > Sequoia sempervirens. The sequence continues at coordinate 65,988,443 of VDFB02000003.1, read as the reverse complement.
TCAATGTTTTCTTAATTTAAGTATGAAATGATTGTGGAGGAGTTGAAGACCGAATAGACCTACTACTTTAAATATCAAGGGAAACCATGCATATGACATGATAACTTGGTACTTCATGTGATTGAGAATTTTAGAACATGTATTTCTAGACTAATATCATCAAGATTGCATTTTAATAAGATTATTGATTATTTACAACTTAAATGAAAATAAATTATTTCATTTCTCATCCATAATAAAAATACAAAAGTCTAATAATAGTAAATAATAAAAATAAGCCATTACAACATCACATGACATTTGCAACAAAGAAAAGGACTTCATTATGATTCATTAAACATTAAAGTATATGAGCCCAAACCCCCAACATGTAAAATAGAGAAAATAAATAATGTAATTTTTTTTTTTTTTTTTATTTATTTTCTGTACGACTATGGTTTTTAAGACTCTTTCATATGATTTTAGAAATTTATGAAACAATAATAACATGTAGAATATGAGAGGTCACATGACATGAGATGTTTGATCACCAAAATATCCTAGTATTCATTTTACTTAGAAATAGAATAAACCTTAAGGTAGGGCAACATAATACAATAATACTTTCCAAACACATACAATACCCTTCACATATTGCTTACATTGATATCACCTTTTAAATACAAATGACCTCATAACATAATGTAGGTGCCGACTTATTACCCAACATAACCAATTACACAAATTATTCATATGAACCATTATAACTAATTAAAGTGATGTGTGCAACATGTTGGCATCTCCAATAACCCCTAATATCATATACACCTAGGTATACAAAAGTAGAGGACATAAGGGCTTCTTAGAACGTGAAGATATGGAATGTGTGATAAGTGGCGAAATAAGGGGTAAATGTCTACCATTTCGACATCTAACTACATGTCAAAAAGAATGTTTTTGAAAAATGCTAGCATGATGTAAATATTAGATCAATCAATAACTTGAGAGATTTAGAAAAATATATTTTACTGTGATTATCTAGAGTGAAAATAATTTTAGATTAAGATTATATACAAATTCATTAATTTAGAAGGCATAGACCCAAATAATAAAATAAAATAATAAGTTCAAGGAAAATTAACCTTAAAAAAGTCTTTTGGATCTATATCTTAGAATGTAAAGGAAGTCTCCCAGTAGTAGCTTCATTATAGATTTAGTAAAAATAAACAATGTCTCTTAAAAACAGTATTCATTTTCCAAAAACTAGTGGTGAGTTTGTTATTGGTCTCTTAATCAAACTTGGTTAATAAATTGAAAAGGGATTTAGAAATAGATAGTTTGTTTTGATCATTACGTCTATCTTTGGAAGTTATATACACCCGTGCTTTAACCATTACAATTAGAATTTTTTCAAAAACTAGTGGTGAGATTCTTAGTGATCTCCTAAACAGACTTGGTTAATAGCTTGAAAAGGAGGAGACCTAGAAATATATAGTCTTTTTGATCAATACGATCTACCCTTAGAAATTGTTCATACTTCTAATTTAATCATTACACTTAGAAATATATTTAATTTTAATTGTTTTTTTTGTTTGTTTTTTTCAAATATCATTAAGACCCCCAAAAGATACATCTTTGGGGTAATTCTTATAGATCCCAACATGGTGGTTTATAACATTACTCAAATGAAGTTTGAAATTTGATGGATGCAGATTAGAAGTTTATTCCTTTCCATAATTAAAAATCACAATGAAAGTTAATTAAAAATCACAATGAAAGTTGTTTGTGAAGTAGGTTACAGGAGGTGCAAGTTTTGGGAATGTACAGACCTGCTTTTGCTTCTTGATTCATAATTTTGATGTGATACTCAAACATGTTATTATAACAAAATCATGAGTACTGTCAACATCAAAATGTGCATGCTGATCTACTATAATTGTTAGCTCATCAAAAATATGGCAATCAACTTCAGACAATCAATATTTTTTGAACAATACCAACATCATCATTAGGGCTTTCTGTTGAATGTTAAGTAAAATCAGACCCTAGAAAATAGCTTGATATTTTAGATTCTTAGTCCGGAAATTGGGCAATCAAATCAGTAAGCGCCGACAATCATACTCTGTAAAATACATCCACTGCTGAAAATGCACAGCTACAAATGAAGCTGTTAAGGCAAAGATAGTTTGGAGGGACTTGTCTGGCACCGATCATCAATTTTCAGAAGGGGCAGAGCGTGGTAATCGTAGGAGGAGTATACGGCGTGGGGAGCTTCGCCGTTCGGCTGGCAAATCATGCGCACAGAGCTTTTAGAATTGTTTCGACTTGCAGCGCGGGGAGAGTGGAGTTTGTGAAAATCCTGGGAGCTGATCTGGTGGTGGATTATACCAAGCAGAGCTATGATCAAGTTCTTGAAAAATTCGATTTTGTTTTGAATACTGTAGGTTGTGCTTTCATTTTTCTCTTCACTGTTTTCTTTAAATCGGTTTAGCTTTTTCCCTGCCGTTTTATTACCTTACAAAATATAATTCAAACCAAGGAACTGCAACACAAGAATTCACAGGGTCAATAGGTCCATATTAACGAAGGTCAATTTATTGCCTTGTCCATCGTATTTCTGAACAAACCTGGATTACAATTGGCTATCAGTCATTTTGAATGAACAAGACCGATAGAAAAGCTTTGGGTGCAATTAGCCTCGATTGTATGCTTCAATTTTTTTGTCAAAATTCTAACGCTGTCTGTAATAGAAAACAAATTTGAGTAATAATGTGTCTATGTGTAAGAGGAGAGAGTGTAGTATACATTGGTCATATGGTACGTTTAGGAGGGCTCATGAATGCAAACTGCTACATTAAGTTTTGATACTGTTTTTTGGAGATATTGAATTCTTTCACTGAAATAATGATTGAGATCTGTTCCTGATTCTCTCGAGGCTCCTCTTTTTCCTTTTTTCTTTAGAGCAAAATCAATATTTGGAGTTTGATAATGCTCATTGTAGTAATTTGTAGCATTATGGAGAATTTCCCACTGTAACTTTGCTAAGAATGGCTCATATAGCCTATCTTTGGTTTGTCTGTGATGGGAAGGCCTGTCCTATGCCATGACAAAGTCCCCTGCCTGTAGCACTTGTAAGCTCTGATGCACATTCTTAATGGACATTAACTTTTCACCATACAGTTCATTATCAAACTACAAAAGAATCAAAACCCATCATAACAAGGAAGCTATATATATAACCAAGCGATATTTATAAATGCACTTTCCTAATGCTGTCTTGCAGTCACGCTCCTCATATCAGAGATTGATAACACCAGGAACCTTAATAAAGCAATATATACAGATAAGCATGAGGCAGGCTACAAGTTGACAAGGTGCACGTCAGTTAGCATGCACTAATATAGATTTCTTCATAATCTCTGGTACTATATAAGGTTTGCATTATACCCTACAGCCATGCAGTGTCACTGTCTATTTTGTTTTGTAACTCTGACTCTTGTTTTGTAAGTCTGACTCGCATGCTATCTAATTAAAGGGTAAGTCATTTCTAAAATGTTTTTGATTAAGATAAATTGGTTTTGAAAGGATCATAAATTCTGTACATCAGAAAGAACAGTTCAAAGCCTACACAACAGGTTTCAGAAGGGACATAAACATAAACAGCACAATTACAGTCAAGCTGTCAAGCAAGATCAAACACAACTACAACCAAATTGCCAAGTACAAAATATTATCCGAGGATCCAATTTAAACAATGTCATACCCTACTCTATTCAACTTCACACCCTTTAACTCTGGGGTGTGATTAAGAGACGGATTTGGAAGACCACCTTCCACCTTGAAACAATTCCCCAGAAAATGCTGAAAATAGGATTAGTGGATTAATTGTTTCCAAATCAAGAAGGGGTAAATTTTTTATTAAAACAAGAAAGAGTTACAAAGCAAGGGCATTAAATAGCCCTATCAAACTCCACCAAATGATCCAACTGTTGAGACAAATCCAGGGGTAGTTGACTCCGATCCACCAAATTCCAATCATGAATATGATCAGAAGCCCATTTAGCCAAACAATCAGCAACACCATTCCATTCTCTAGGAATATGAGTGAAAGTAATATACTCCAGAGAAGCACAAAGAGTGAGAATCTGTTCAACAATCAAAGCCAACTGCCAGCTCACATCATCTAAATGCCGCCTATTCAGTAAGTTCATCATGCACTTTATTGAACAGTTTCTCAACTTTTACTGAATACCACTACTTGCACTCTTTAACTTCAATTTTTAATTTCTCTTTGATACAATAGCTAGTTGCAACTAACACTGTAAAGAACATTTTGCATGTCTAATAAATCAAGCTTAGGTAAAAATTTATTACAGCTTAGCTTCTGAGGATGCCATTATTGGCTAAACTATCCTTTCCTTAAACAAATTTTAGGAAATACAAAGTACGATCATCTATATTACAAATGATGTTCTCAGGTGGCGGTCTGAGACCGCACAACCACAAGGGGGAATCCCTGAGAGTAAAGCAACGCAAATGAGAAGGTTTAATTAGATCAATTGTCTTGAACAAAAAATAAGATTTTATCTCTTTAAGATACTAGCATAAGCGTAAATTTTATTTATTTTGGTTGATGTATGCCTTGATATAATCAAGACTTATCCTGCATGAGCTTTGGTGTTAAGAGTTTACATGTAATGCTTCCCTCATGTGCTTTTGCATTTTTATACTTCGACATTTTTTAACGCTGTATTTTTTTTGGCAACTTTTTAGGGTTTTTCTTTGCATCGGTGTATGTGATTTTTCTGAGAGGTTCAGTCCGGTTGCAAATAGTTTTGGTGAATTATGAAGAAAGACTATTCAAATAAGGGTTCCCCATATTGCCGACTGAATCTAATTGTTAGTAACATTGATCTCATAATCTTGTATTTTTTGAAGGTGGTGTTGGGGGAAGATAGGATGCAAATACTAGAGCAATTCACGCTAGGGATTTTATCTCATAGGATTTTATTCATAAATTGGAAGCTTGGGTGATTGATTCAATGGGTCAATAATAGATTCTTAGTAAAATTGTTCTAGATGAGGATCTCATTTAGGTGGTAACCTCAAGCATGATGTCTTGGCTAGTTGTAATGATTTGCCTACAACAAGATAGAGTGGTTGTAGGATCCTTTGTAGACCTTATTGAAGAAAATTTTTGTCTTGGCTCTTTGTAGTCAAGATTTGGCTATAAGCTTGAACAATTTCTGGGTTATGATGTGTGAGGTGTTGAACACAACCCATCTAATTAACTAAAAAAAAATAACTGCAATGAAGAATGAAAGCATGAATACAACCACATAATTGCATGACACATGAACAACAATATTTTTACTTGAAAAAACCAAAAAGGGAAAAACTACGGTGAGGGTTAACTCACAATATATTATATCCAGATATAAGATATTACAAAGGCTCACTGCCATGACACACTGTCTAGAAAAGTGCAACCAACTCACTGAGTAAGTACAAAAAAGGGTTGGAAACACTACCTATTTGAATTGATACAATAGTATGTATCATATGCTAGATTATAGCTCCATTGAGGTACAAAATGATCTTCACATAGTCTGCTTATCACTGTATTACACACATGTAGGTGACTCACCATACATGACATGAAACTGCTCTACTCTACCACATTTGCATATCATATACTCCTTTGGCACTTTTCTGCACCATTCTTCTCACTTACCACTCTTTCTCTTTTCTCCTTCTCATCACGCCACATTCAAAGACTTGATAATAATATCATATATATACCCATATTAGGTGAAACTTCAATTAGGTCGACCTAAATAGAAGTAACACACAAAAACTAAGTATGCCATCATCAAAGTATTTCATCCACACTTCGTGCCTAAATTCAACACTCAATTTACATCAAGATAGGTTGGCACAAACCTAAATATAAATCCCACATAAGATAGAGTTGCTCAATTATTCTCCTCAAAACATCAACTATGTTAGGTCGACCCAAAATAGACCTAAACACAAAGTGTTCAAGAGCTTATGCAATTTTATCTATTGTGCTACCTCAAAACTCAATCTCCCATTGAATTGTTATTCAACCGACATTCATTAGGTTATCTTCATCATCACAAGACAAAATAGTTATTCACGAAGAAGTGCAGAATCTCCCACACTGGTACACTTGTTCAGAAGATAATTGCAATATACAGAGCCACACACTATTATTCATATCTTTCTGGAAACTCTACAAAATGTAACAAAAACTTGAATACAACTTTAGTTGATGGATTCAAGATTGTAGTTATGATTGTAGAAGATTTAACCAACGTGCGGTGAAGTGCGGACCTGAATACTGATGCACTTGTAGAGTCTAAACTAATGTATTGTAAACTTGGTAGAATCTACTCAATTCAGAGGTATGTTTGGCTAAACAGTTCATTCAACATTGCAAAGACTACATTAAAATGTCAACCCAAGGTTTGTAAACTTGTGATGGTGCTGCATTATATGTGCCTTCAGAGACTCAAGGCTACCCAAGTTATTCTATTCAAGATGTTCTACTTGCTGGAAATTTACAGAATTGTATAACAGTGAAAGAAACAAACTAGAGCTAATGGCTATGGGTGCCTACAACTTAAACTATAATTGAACTACTGCTAATAAATAATTGCATGTAAAAAGCACAAACAATTATTCATAATTCTATCAATAAAAGAGTTCTTCTCCATCGCTTTATTAACTTGTCATAATGATGCACGTTCAACTCCACCAGGTGTCTTCATACAGTAGTTATTGCATTCAACTTAATTTGGCATTTCCCATGTTTTGTTGTCCCAGTCTTCCTTTTGCTGTGGGTTACAACTTCTAGTTGCTACGTGCTATAGTTCTTCCTTGGCTGCAAAAAGGTTAATTCACAAAACATATGAACACTTGGCTAACTACCATAATTAAAACACAAAATTCCATCCACATTTCATGTATACTCACATATAAACTATGTGATGCTACTATGTTATAACCATATTTTCATTACTATGATTGAGGTCCAAGGTTATATAATAAACATGAAAAGATAGCATAACATAGGAGTATTGTCTAAAATGTATATTTAAAAGTGTCTAAAAGTATGCATAAAAGCAACAAAAAATACGCTAATAACTGAACCCGTCATTCCCCCCAACTATACTTTTGCTTGTTCTCAAGCAAAACACTCGGGGTACAAATTATATTGCAAGGTAATTTTTCTAAGGTCCATAAAAGCATCAACTCCCTTGATTTGTTTTAAGTAAAAGCCTCTATAAGTTGCAAGTTGCCTCATTTTGGTATTCCCAGCTCTCTCACATTCCTCACCTTTCCCTTGGTCTAATGTGGAACTGGATAGAGTAGCATAGGTGGATGAAATGTGAGTGGTACCTAGTAAATCCATATGTCAACACTGGAATTGTCATGTATCTGTGTACCCTTTCAAGCATGGTGGTGAAATTATACATGGAATGAGGTTCCTTTCTTTGCAATTCCAGGGTCAAGCTATTCCATCTGCTCTGCATATAACTGTAGCATTGTTGACCTAAACCCACAACTAATGTTTGCATTCTTTTGTAATATTTTGTCCTTAGTTTCATAATTTTCTTGCCTACACCTTTATGATCTAGGAGTTTCAACCATTCATCTATAACTGGATCAGGGTTTTTAGATTATTTCCTTATGGGGAGAGCAATTGATTTCTCCCTCTCCTCATATTCTTTCATTATTTCTCCCTTGAGTTGCTCATTTTTGTAATAAGATGCTAGTACCCTTACATGGAAATCCCCTACAAACATCAGAGGATTCCATTCCGTTTTATCCAACACCACATAGTTGTGTAAATAGTATTCACACAATTGATCTTGCTCCTCAGGTGTAGAATCAACAAAAACATTAAGAAACTCAAAAATTCTGCTCATCCCAACTAACTGATTATTAATTAGCCTACTAAATTGAAAACTCATAAATCTTTCCTGCATAAATAGTGCATATGTCCTTGCTAGAGGTTTGCATCTTATGATTTGTGTAGCTTTGTCTGCCACTTCTTCCAATCTGACTGTTGATTTTCTTAATTCCATATCTTTCTTTTCCAACACCTTAGCATGTTCTTCAATCAAGATTTCCTTTTATTTCTTCCACTTTTCCTTTTATTGTGCAAACTCATTAGTCACCCTCCATAACTGATAACCAAGTAACAAGGTTGTATGATGAATTGGATTCCTTAAGGGAAGAGGTCCCTGATCTGGTACTGCCAGTTCTCCATCCCTAGTCTTAGTTATGGTTAATTGTGCTAACAAATCAAGTTTAGTACCATGGCCATATGTTTGCAAATTTTCCTCCATTTCTTGTATTTTTGTTTTCCTTTCCCTGTCCTTATTTTCATAACTCTGTACTAACTCTTCCAAATGTTTGATTCTATCTAAGGCTTCTTGGAGCTCCTTCCTAACATTTCTCTCTTCTATATACATTTCTTCTATTTCCATAAACTGCTCATTACCCCCCCTTCATAGTCCTCATAGGTAGAACTATCTAGAGTTTTCTTAGCAACAAACACATCTTCTGTTTCTGAATCAGAAGTAGTAGACACACATCTCTTCCTCTTCATAGGTATATTTACATTACTAGGGATATCTTCCTTTCCTTCAAAGTCTGTCTCTACTAACATGACATCTTCCTCTTGTTTTTCTTTGCTCTTTTCCTCTTCTTTAGGTTTCTCTACACTTCCCCTCATGACACCTTGTTTCTTTAATCTGCCTGAACGCCTAGGTGTGGGGGTTTCTTTTGCAACATCCTTCTTCTTTTCTATTTTAGAAGGTGTGGATGTGGTGGATGTGTTGCTTCTTCTAGTCTTGGATTTTTGTGGTCTTGAAGATGATGGAATTCCTTCCACTACTGGTGACCTAAATTCTAGTACATTGTGTTCCTCATGCTCACCATGGCTATGGGTAGGTGAAGTCATAGGTGAGACGTGAGGAATTTTTCTTACAAGTTCAACTTGTGGCTCTATAGTCTCAGGTACCATAGGTGCATATAGTAAACTATTAATATCTTCACACTTCTTAAAATATTCCCATTCTACTTGTGGGTACTGAATTCTCAAACTTCTTTTTACTAGTAAAACAATCAAACAATGGTGTGATAATGCAGTGTCACTTTGTTTCCTTTGATACTTTGCTGCCATTCTTTTCAACATGTTGTAAAGAAAATTTGGCACATTTACTAGCCTATTGTGCCGAAGGTGACTAAGCAATTTAAAATGTACTGTATACAAGAGATTTTTCCTACCATCATAGGTAAGACATATAATAATATAGGAAACACAATTATCCCAAAACAATGGAAGAGAGAGTCTCTTTGTACCTTGTGAAGATGAGTCCAAATTCTCTACTCGTTCACATAATTCCTCTCTAGAAACAACTGCATTTGCACGTATTGGAAACTCTGCTCCAGTTCTAGGTAACCCAAAAATTTGTGCTATGGTGACCTCAAACGCATCCACTAATATTCCTTTCACCATTTCTTCATCATGCTCCAGTGTGGCTGAAAAACTTCTTGCTATCTCATTGTTAAAATTTGTTAGTTTCAAGAAATAATCGAGCCAATCCACTCTTTTGAAAATAGGTAAGACCATTGCATCTTCTAGTATTTTCTTATGAGCTGACGACTCTCTCCTGATAACATCGTCCCCCATTATGACTTTATTTCCTCTACTCAATGTGTTTAACCTTGAAAATTCAACTTAATTCCACTTCACCACCTTCAAAACCCTTTTCCTTTTTGCTATTTCTTTAGGCACTTTCACTATCATACCATAACTGCAACTCCCCTTCTTAATATCAACTTAATTTGAGCTCACAAATAGGTTCTAGGTTCAAATTTGGGTTGGACTAACTCAAGTTCACAAGATTGGGATTTGGCAATTGGAAGTATCAACAAAAATTAGATGTAATTTTAGGAGGGTTTTGCATGTCATATCTATTGCATTTGGTTTAGGTGACATAATTCAAAAAAAATTGGCTGCATTGTACCCTCCCCCAACTTAATGTTTGAAGTTACCTCACTTCAACTCGTGATTGGGAAGGGTATGATTAGAAAGTATGGAAATTAATGGTATGAATATTTCATATGCATGATTTAATATGAAAAATATAATGAAAGCTTAAATAAATCTATGGTAATTATGATAGCGTACCTTGTAGATCTTTCGAAAGGGATTATCTGATTGTCGCACATGTAAACTAAATAACATGTATCCAAAATATGATTTGATGTGACTAGAAATAACTATGGGTGAATGAATTGTGAGGTGGCAGATGTAAGTGAATGAAACAAATTAGACGGATAATAGTTGGTGAAGTGACAACTCAAACTCTTATTATTTGAATTGGCAACAGTGAATAAAAGAATCGTGTTGCAGTTACTTATTATGAAAAGATGGATAGTGCATGTGAGTAGTCTGAGGTGAATGTGTGTGTATTGCAGTTAATGTGGCATGAAGTAATTTGAAAATTTTCTCTGCCAGACGACACTATGGGTACCTTCAACAACATGACCCATTTTGAATGTTGATAGATATTATGCACTACAAGTCCCTACTGCAACATGACCCTTTTGAATGTGTAATAAAAATAGGTCCTTTTGGAGAAAATATAAACATCATTATAACCATGCTGTGTGTTCTTGTGAGGTAAATTAAGAAATTAATCCTTAGTGATATCAGGGATTGAGTTGTGTAGCTCAATCTTTGGGTCACCTGAAGTACTCGGCATGTCATGTGCGAATGATATATCACTTTGGGTGTCTGAACATGTATTTGGATTGCTGTGAGCACCATACTACTGAAACAAGGAGAAAATAAAATCGTCCTTCTATACTGTTTCTTATACAACTTCAATCTATGGCCATTAACTAGAAGATAGAATCTGACTGCATCTATGGTGTGCAACTTGAATACACCATTAGGTTAGACTTGAATGATTTCATAAGGACCCAATCATCTGGATTGGAGTTTCCCCTTGAAATCTTTGTACTTTGAATCATATAACAATGCCTAGTCCCCTACATTAAACTCCTTTGTTTTGATGTGTTGATCATGCCACTTCATCCTTTTTTGCTGTAATATCTCAGTATGATGGATCACCTCCATCCTGATTTCATCCAATCCATTTAAATTATGTAACCTCTTCTTTTGAGATATTATTAGGTTTATTTCAAGCTCCACTACTGTCCTTAATGTTTTATATTCAAATTCAACTAGAAGGGCTACTGTTTTACCATAGACTAACTCATAGGGTGTAAAACCAATTGTTATTTTTTAGGTTGTTCTATATGCCCATACTGCTTCTGGTAACCTTGCAATCCAATCTTTCCTATGTAACTGCACTGTTTTGGTTAGAATACTTTCAATTTCTCTATTAGCAACCTCCACGTGACCATTAGCCCAAGGGTGATAAGGTGTGGAATTTTTGTGCCTAATTTGATATTCTTCAACCAATTTGGTGATGAGGTCTAAAGTAAAATGTGGACCCTAATCAATGAATATTTCCCTAGGTACTCTATACCTACTAAAAATGTCCTCATACAAGAATTTAGCCACATTTCCATCTTTAGAAAATTGTAAGGCCTTTACTTCTACCCACTTAGTCAAATAGTCATTGCAAACTAAAATGTATTCCTTGTTGTTGGAAGTAGGTGAGATTGGTCCAATAAAGTCTAGACCCCATTTTTCAAAGGGAGCTAGTGTTAACTGAGGCTGTAAAGGAATTTCATTACTCTTGGTTGGCTTACCCATTCTTTGACACACATCATAGCTCCTTGTGTTTTTAATAGAATCCTTGTGCAAAATTGGCCAATAATAACTAGTTGTGAGGATTTTAAATGTTGTTCTTTTTGTTGCAAAATGACCTCCACATGGTTCATCATGGAAATTTTTTATGATATCAAAGATTTAATCCTCCCTTATGCACCTTCTCATGATGTTGGTAGGGCCAGTGTAAAATAGATAACCAAATACCCAAGAGTATGGAAAACACTTATGTACCAACTGTCTCTTTTCCCTTGGAGAAAAGTGTGATGGAATCTGCCTTGCTACTAAATAATTAGCAATAACATACCAGGGTATATGTACATTTAGAGAAAATATATTTTTATTTGGGAATGAATCATCCACAACTCCTTCAACTGGTTTTGTTCGCAATCTTGACAGAAAATCTACCACTACATTAGGCTTACTAGGTTTGTTCACTATTGTAATATCAAACTCTTGTAAAAGGAGCAACCGTCTTACTTATCTACCTCAACTACTAGCTTGTTCATCAAGTATTTGATAGCGGTGTGGTCTGTATGGACAAAAAATGAATAACCAGTAATGTAATGCCTGGATTTATTAATGACATACACTACTGCCAACATCTCCTTCTTTGTAACAGTATAATTCAGTTCTACTCCTTGAAGATTTTGTTGATGTAGTAAATTGCACACTCTTTGTTACCTTCTTTCTGACCCAAAACTGCTCCAATAGAAAAATATGAAGCATCTATATGTATATGAAAGGGTAAGGTACAATTTCCCCCCCTCAAAATACGTGCTTGAGTCAAGGCTTCCTTCAACACTTCAAAGGAGTGTTGGCACTCTGATGTCCACTCAAATTCAATGTCTTTACTTAGAAAACCAAACAATGGTGCAACAAATTTACTAAAGTATTTAATAAACCTCTTGTAGTAGCATGCATGGACAAGGAAACTTTTGATATCTCTTTGCTTTTGTGGAATAGGTAATGTAGAAATAATTTCTATCTTATGTGGATCAACCTAAATCCCTGCACTAGATATAATGTGCCTTAAAAAAATTGCTTGAGTCATCATCATAAAGCACTTTTCATTGTTGAGTGAAAAGTTGTGTTCTTTACATATTTTAATACCTTTTCCAGATTGTTGAGGGATTTTTCATAAGTTTCCCCGTATGTGGTGAAATCATCCATATATTCATGAGCATAATTAGTAAAGATGTTGAATACTTCCGTTTGAAAGGTAGCTGGAGCATTGCATAAACCAAAGGGCATAACAAAGTAGGTATAGGTACCTCAAGGACAGGTGAATGTAGTTTTGTCCTGATCTTTCAGTGCAATTTTTATTTGATTGTAACTACTGAAACCATCTAGGAATGAAAAGTACTTCTTCCCAACTAAAGAGTCAAGCACTTGATCTATGAAGGGAAATGTAAAGTGGTCCTTCCTAGTGGATGTATTCAGTTCCCTATAATCTACGCAAACTCTCCATTTTACACCTTTCTTGGGAACAATGACCAAAGGTGAGACCCATTCACTATCAAATATAGGATAGATAAAGCCTACATCAAGGAGTTTTTGAAGTTCAACTTTCACTATTTCTCTCAAGGTAGGGTTTATTCATCGTTGAGGTTTTCTAATGGTTCTATAACCATTATTGATATAGATCCTATGCATACATAAGTTAGAATCTATGCCTTTCATATCATGGTAATCCCATGCATATGATACTGTGTGTGCTTGTAGCATTGTGTGTAGGGAATTCTGCTGCTCTTCAGTCAAGGCATTGTTTATGTTTAACATTTTTCCTGGCATGAATTATAATTCCTTGGAGGATTCTTGCACACATGAGAGGTCAAGGCTTGGAATAATTGGTACACACTGTTGTGGAAATAAGGAATGAAAAATTTAAGAGATTTCTTTTGAGGAAGTGGTGGGTATAATACTTTGCAAGGGGTCTTGTAGGAATACAAGATAGTCTTGTTGTTGCGGGCTCCTATTGCAGTAATTCTATATTATGTGAGCAATGATCTCATCTTCATCCTGATCATCTGATAGAGGGTTGTGTTCTACAGTCATCCATGTTTATAGGGAATAATTGTCTTCCTCATCCAAAGTGGGCCAAATAGTTTTCTCAAAATTAGCATAAGATTGGGATAGAGGATAGAGGACCAATTTCTTTGTCACTATCCCATTAGATATATCATATTGTCAGATCTACAACCTATGAATGCATCAACTGTAGCTAACTAGGATCTACCTAGGATGAGTGGGTAGCCTGCAAGATTAACTTTTGGCTGTAAAACTGTGAAATCAACAAGATATTCCCAATAATCTAATGCAATAACTAAATCTTCAATGATTCCTTCAGGATTAACTGTTGACCTATCAACTAATTGTAAAACAATTTTTGTAGGTCTAAGGTTGGCTAACTGAAGTAATTGCATTGTTTCTTTAGTCATAACATTGATTGCTACCCCTAAGTCTATTAAGGTGTTCTTGATAAGGGTCCCATTAATCTTAACATCCACTACTGGACTACCAGGGTATGTGTACTTAGGGACGGTTGTGTTCCCTAACATGATGTCTACAAGGTTTCCTAAGACATGTATTGTCTGAGGATCCTTCCTTTTCCTCCTTGGTTTCTTAAGACATAGGTCCTTGACTACTTTAGTATAGATTGGAATATCCTTAATAGCTTGGATGAGAGGGATCTTGATGTTGACATCACTAAGTTGACCTAGTAGGTTTAGATCTCAGCTTGTGTGTGATGCTTTTGAATGACTAAGTGTTCAAGAAAAGGAGGCTTTGGACTTGAGGTAGTTTGGTGTACCTAATTTGAATTAGTTTCCAAAGGTATTTTGTTTGAAGCTTCAACTACAGGTTACTCATCCTCCATCTCAGTGATTTGAGGGGATGAAGGTCTAGAAAGTTGTTTTCCTAGTTTGAGGTGGACATCATTCACCTCTACCCCATAAGTGAGGCATTGCATAGCTTCGTTAGTATAATCTTGTTGAATATGCTTGTTGTTAGGGTTAGGTGCAGGTTAGGAAAGTATTTGTGGTGGATTGGGTGGATGGGATGTAGGATTTGATGGAGGCATAATGGCTTGTTGTTGGGGCTGAGGAGGAAGCATAGGTTGTTGATAGTTCATGTTTTGTTACTGCCACTGCTGACCTTTTTTCGATTGAGGCTGTCATTGGTTCTATTGTGTTGGCCATTGGGATAATTGGAACCCTAGAAATTTTTTTGTCACCAATTATTTGGCTGCTGCTAGTTCCAATTTTGTTGGGGTTGTGTCCATTGTTGAGGGTTTTGCCATTGATTTTGATTAGCTAGCTAGGGTTGAGAATTCCAAGAAGAAAAATTCTGATTTCCAATGGGGAAGGATGAATTGAAGTTAAGAGGGTCTTTTGCAATACCTTTTCTTTGTTTCCATGGCCTTCTTTGAGCTATGTAAAAGAGCTATCCATCTTCTCCTTCAAGTGGCTGAAAATTAGGTCTTTCAATTTTGTCTTATCAAATACTAGCCACCCTCTTGCATTTGCAATTTGCTTTTATTTGCCTACAATTGGGGCAATATTCAGTGAGCATTGCTTTGAATTCCTCTTGCTTATTCTTGATGTGGAGAGTATCCAATTGAGTGGCTAAGTGGCTGATAATGTCCTCCTTCATGTTATATAGCAAATTTCTTAATTCTATCTTTGAAACCCCTGTAGATGATTTTCCAATAGTGGATGTCATGTCTCCTCTTGGTCTTTTAGTGGAAGTCCTGGAGTAATTTCTGCAAACTTTGTAGATCTCTTCAAATAGTATTTGAGAGCTATCCCCTTGTCCAATGAGGTTGAGGGCATCCATATAATCCTCATTGATTCCCCTAAAAAATACTAACTTGAGGGATTCTTTAAACAACTTGTTCTTTGGGTTTTTCTTCATGGAAAACTAAAATCTCTCCACATAATCTTCTAATGGCTCATCCTCCTTTTGTGACATTCTGAAAATGTCATCTCTCCTCATATCAATCCATTTACAATAGTCTTGGTATTTTTACAAGAACACTTTCTTCATGGTATCCTAATTAGGTGTTGAGAAAATGTGTCTCAACCTTACAATTACATAAGGTACTATTCATCCAATGATGACGAGGGGGGGGCATGGAGGGGATCCCCCCCCCCCCTGCGAGGGGTCCAAGGGGGATCATCCCCCTGGCTGGGGTCTAGGGGCAATGCCCCCAAAAGAAAATTTATATTTATATTTTATTATTGTAAATCTGGACTGTTCATCATTATGTCTCATATCTGATGACCAATATTTTATCAACTTGGCTTGCCCTAGAAGGAAATCCTATTTTATGAGGGTTTTATATTACGGTTGTGTATTGTGATGTATTTTGAGAATCTGATAACAACCACATGGCCTTTGGATCTCTAAGTGGTGATACTCCTATGAAAAGCTTGCTCTACAAGTATATTGCGATCTTTGTGATTTCTGAATAATATATTGGGCAGCTTTTGGAGTGTGGGGCTTTTCTCTTGAAAGGGTTTTCCCCATGTAAATCACTATTTTGTGGTATGCATGATATTTATGTCTATTTTTGTTTAAGTTTCTATAACTATTAAATATCTATAAAAGTTTTGTATTATTTTCCTCTCAAGATTAGTGGAGGAAGTTGTTCTGCGACCTTAGCTTTCTTACAAGTGGTATCAAAGCCTGATCACCTTTGGTTTCGGTTGTGGGTTGTTGGGATTTTTGAACTAATCCAAATTTGAGTGGGAGCTTATGTAGAAGGCACTTTGTGATCTTGTTGCAGGAATTTTCAGATGGCAAGTTCATTAGGGAGAATAGAGGTGGATAAATTTTTTGAAAATAATTTTGAAATGTGGAAGTTGGAGATGGACGATCTATTGATAGATCGAGATCTGTGGGATGTTGTTGATGAGAATGTTTCAAGGCCTACAAATCCTACTTAGGCTACTCGATATGATGTTATGGAGTGTAAAACAAAGGATCTAATTAGATTATGATTGGAAGACTCCATTTTAATCAATGTCCATGAAGAGACCTTTGTACATAAACTATGGAAGAAGCTTGGTGAGATGTATCTAGCCAAATATTTAGTGAACAATATTTTCTTGAGGAAGAAATTGTATTCCTTGAGAATGGAAGAGGGTGAACGAATTATAGACCACTTGGAAGCATTCAATATGATGGTGGCTCAATTGGCATTAGTTGGTGTCAAAATGGATGAGGAAGAGAAATGTTAGATCCTGCTTTGTTCTTTGCCCGATTCGTGGGATTCTCTTATGGCTATTGGGAGTACTTCTATTATGTTGAAGACTGAAGATGTGGTAGGTTCTTTTCTTTTTGAAGAGATGAGGAGGAAGGTATCCATTAGTGCCAAGGAGACCTTGAATTTTCATGGAATACTTAAGGAAAGAGGCAAGAAGAATGAGAAGCGTGAAAAATCCAAGTACAAGGGGAGATCCAAGTCTCTTGGAAAGTCCAAAGTTATTTGTTGGAACTGTGGTAAGCCTGAACATGTTTTTAAGGACTGCAAAGAATAAAAGAAAAAGAAGAAATTTGATTCTAATTCTAAGTCTGAAAAGGAAGATGGTGACACATTCATTGCAGCTTTGGCAACTCGTGCAGATAGTGATGCATGGTTAATTGAATCACGCACATCTTTCCATATGACTTTTAATAGAGATTAATTTTTTGAATATGAAGAATTTGATGGAGGTAATGTGTACTTGGGTGATGATTCTCATTTAGACATTATTGGCCATGGTAAATTTAAATTTAGGTTTCTTGATGGTAGAATAAAAAGGATTAATGGTGTGTTGCATATCCCTAGTTTAGCACAAAATTTGTTATCTGTGAGAAAACTAATAAATGCAGGTGTGCAGGTAGTATTTTTTGATGCAAGATGCAAGATAGTCAGAGGTGCTATGGTGATTGCTAGAGGTGTCAAATATGACATACTGTATAAGCTTTATGCATGCACTGTTGAGTGCAATAGTACTTCTATGAAAAGAAAGTTTTTGGAAGAAGTGAAGCTTTCAGCTTCAACAGATGGTCATGGCTTTTGGGTACCCAAGGGTGCTCTTTCCTTTGAATCAAAGTTACTTGCAGAGAAAAATATGTTATGACACCAAAGACTTGGCCACATTGGAGAAAAGGGTCTAAGGACCTTGAAAAATAAAAACCTCATTGAAGTTTTGTCTAATTGTAATCTTGAATTTGATTTATGTGAGCATTGCATTTATGGAAAACAAAACCGCATTCAATTTTACTCGAGTTCTCATAAATCTTATGGCGTATTAGATCTTATTCATTCTAATGTGTTTGGTCTTGCAGATGTTCCTTCAATTGGTCAATCAACATATTATGTTTCATTTATTGATGATTATAGTAGAACATGGGTATATTTTCTAAAGAGTAAATTTGAAGTTTTTCATCGATTTAAAAAAATTAAAGTAATGGATGAGTTGCAGACTAGAAAGAAAATAAAAAGTTTGAGGGCTGATAATGGCGGTGAATTTTTCTCTAATGATTTTGATTGATTTTGTAAAGATTGTGGTATTCATAGAAAAAAGACAACTAACAACTCCATATTCTCCACAATAGAATGGAGTTGCAGAAAGAATGAACATGAAATTGATGGAGAAGGCTAGGACTATGTTGAGTGGTACTGGTCTAGAACAAAGGTTTTGGGATAAAGCTATTGCCAATGCTTGTTACCTGATTAACAGGTCTCCTACATCAGCTCTTGTTGATAAGACACCTATAGAGGCATGGATGCGTCGCAAGCCTTCATTAAGACATCTTAGAGTTTTTGGTTGAGGCATATGCACATGTGCCAAAGGAGAAGTGAACAAAGTTGGAGAACAAGGCTGTGAAATGTATCTTCATCTGATACAATTATGGTGTGAAATGATACAAGCTTTGAGATCCTATTGTACATAAGGTAATACATAGTAGAAGTATTATTTTTAGGGAAATTAATCCTTCTATTAAATTGCAACCAAAACAAAGTAAATAGGAATATGTGATTCAATTTCCTTCTACACATGAGAAAGTTGAATCAAGGCCCATGGATAGACAAGAAGTTGAGGAAAGCTCATCAAGCTCTGAATCTTCAGAAGAGAATGAAGAACCTCTAGCTCAGCTAGTTCGTAGGTCTATAAGGCACAAAAAACCACCTGAAAGGTATTCACCTAATGATTGGAGATGTATTTTTGCTTTGAATACTAACATGGATGAACCCAGATCAGTAGAAGAGGTATTAGGTATGAATGATGCAGAATCTTGGAAGATTGCTATGGATGAAGAAATGACAACTTTGAAAAAGAATAATACATGGGATCTTGCACCATTGCTTGAAGGACGAAAACCTATTGGTTGCAAATGGGTGTTCAAGAAAAAGATTTGTTCAAATGGAAGTATTGAGAAATACAAAGCAAGGTTGGTTGCGAAAGGTTACTCTCAAGTTGAGGGTGTTGATTATGGTGAAATATTTTCTCCTGTTGCAAAAATGACATCCATTAGATTTTTGCTTTCTATTGCTACTGCTTATGATTTATAGGTTGAGAAAATGGATGTGAAAACTACTTTCCTTCATGGTGATTTGGAGGAGGATATTTATATGACATAGCTAGAGCACTACATGGTGAAAGGTAAAAGTAAATTGGTTTGCAAATTGAAGAAATCTTTGTATGGCCTAAAACAGAGTCCTAGGATGTGGTACCAAAAATTTGATACATAAGTGTTGAGTTTGGGATTCGAGCATTCTAAATCAAATCATTGTGTTTATTATAAAATTGATGGCGATTGTTTCCTATTTATTGCATTATGTGTTGATGATATGTTATTTATTGGTAGAGGGGAAGATATGATTTCATAATTGAAATCTCAACTTGCTGTTGAATTTGGAATGAAAGATCTTAGTGCAGCTAATCACATTCTTGGGATGGAAATTAAAAGAGATAGAGTGAACAAAAAGCTATGGTTTGGCCAAAGTAAGTATGTCAACTCAATTTTACAGAGGTTTGATATGCATGCTTGTAGACCATTGTGTGTTCCTATTTCAATTGCAACAAATTTATCTATTTCAGATTGTCCAACATCTCCATCAGAGATGGAAGACATGAGCAGAGTACCTTACTAGAGTGTAGTTGGAAGTTTGATGTATGTTATGATTTGTACTAGACCAGATATTGTCTAAGCAATGGGAGTTATTTCCATATATATGTCTAATCCTGGTAGATTTCATTGGGATGTAGTTAAAAGAGTCTTCAAATATTTACACAGTACCTCAGATGATTCCTTATGTTATCACAATAATATGATTAAAGAAGAGATTTGCCTTGATATTCATGATTTTGTGGATTTAGACAAGGTAGGTTATGTTGATAGCAGAAGATCCACAAGTGCTTATGCGTTTACTTTATTTGGTGGTGCAATTAGTTGGATGAATAAGTGAAAGGATGTGGTTGCTTTTTCCACTACTAAAGCAAAGTATATGGTGGCTACTCATGCTTGTAAAGAAGCCATTTATCTTAAGAGACTGTGTTTAGATATTGGAATTAAACAAGGTGCAACGAAAATTTATTGTGATAATGAGAGTGCGATATGTCTAGCTAGAAACCTGACATTTCATGTTAGGACCAAGCACATTGATGTACAATATTATTTTGTTAGAGATATGGTCGAAGATGGCAAGGTGAAGCTCATTAAGGTAGAGAATTTGATGAATGTTGTTGATTGTTTAACTAATCCTGTGAGCATAGAGAAGTTCATATGGTGTTCAAAGACTATGGTCCTTTCAACCCCTAGCAATTAAGAGATGATGATGAAACCCTTCCATTGTCCTTGCAAGGTGTTCGACAAGTGGGATATTTGTTGAGAAAATGTGTCTCAACCTTGCAATTACATAAGGTATTGTTGATACATAAGGTACTGTTCATCCGATGATGACAGATGGGGGGGTGTGTGGGGAAATCCCCCCCATGGGGAGTCTGGGGAATCATCCCCCTGGTTGGGGTCCAGGGGCAATGCCCTCAAAAGAAAAAAATTATTTATATTTTATTAGTGTAAATTTGGACCGTTCATCATTATGTCTCATATCTAATTGCCAATATTTTATTGGTTTGACTTTCCCTAGAAGGAAACCCTATTTTATGAGGGTGTTGTATTACAAATGTGTATTGCAATGTATTCTAAGAGTTTGATAGCAGCCATGTGGCCTCTGTGTAAATCCCCTCCATGCAACCCTAGGGGAAGTTGCAATTAACTACTCAAACGTACTATATTTTTTTATTTAAGTACATTTAACATGCAAGTTCACTACCCATTGCCAACCACCCCTAAGGTTATGAGACTGAGTTTACTTAAAACCCAAACAAGAAACATGAATTGAAACCATAATGTTTAATTACTTAATAAATTAAATACACATACATTCCATACATGATAAAATTACATCAAAGCATAAGAGATGCCACATGTTTTCTATTAATGATAATTTACAATACGATTACAACTCTCATTCCCCGAATGAGGTAAATCCAATAAGAATGATTACATATTACACAATTCCACCTCGATAACAAATGACGGGTAATAAAATACAATATCAATTGAAATGAATAAAGCAAGAAATGAAACTGGATCCCACGAGCTCTTCAACTAGAAATATCATCCACATGAACAAGAAGAAGACCAAACAGAATAAGGTGCACATTCCACCCAACCATGTGATACCCGAAGGCTCACCCCCTGTGCTAGGAGATAGTAACTAGGAATCCTAAACAAGACCATCTACCTCTAGACACAGGCTACACATAACTGAACTAAATTAAATACAAGTACAACATCACATAACACAATGGTTACAATGCTTCCAAAGTTAAACAATCAATTGCATCACTGATACAAACATACTGCTGACTTAGTAGAAGTGTCATCACAAAGTTACATGGGATATCCAGGTAAGTCTTCCTAGGTCCCGACCCCCATCTCGGGATACCCTGGAAACCTCTAACGACTCCCGACCCCTCATGCAATATAATGTGGAATCAGTTATCTCTCATAAAGATGAGATAGCGATCTTGCCATTCTAGGCCTTCTCGTTCCATCCCAAGTCTATACAAGCCCTTGCGTCCATGAGCAAGGAAAAATTAATCTTGTTAAGTGTTTGGTACAACCTAAACCTCTAATAAGTTTATTTATGTTATCACTGAATTATCTAACTTACAAAGAGTTACCCTGACACCACTTTGTGTGTCAGCCCTCATTGCAAGCCACTCCTCTAAGACAACACGTGGAATAACTCCACAACCCAAGGGTACACAAGTGCGACCTAAGGATAATAACTTCCTATCCACCACATAAGGTCCACACATCCCGTTCATGATAACTGGGTAAATAACTAGATCCAATAAGACGCACTACTCAAGGCAATTCACAAGTTGACTAACAAATTATGACAACCCACACAATTAAATGAAAACCCCATTTGGAAGACTTACATAACATTTAACTCTATTTTCCCAACATCACGAAAGAGGGGGATTTCATAACGAAAAGACAAAATTAGGCAAATTATTATCCTACTTTAGGATTTCCTAAATCCAAGCAAGGCGATAACATATTGCATGTAATCAAATAAAAATAATTAAAATTATTTGCAACTACTCAAAAACAATTAAATTTACATTGGCAAGGTTAAGGAACCCAACTAATAATTTAATTCCGTTTTCTCCAATTACACATAATAATAATAAAAATCAACTTTTAAAATAAATCATTTATTATAAAGTGGAGGCCAACACTGCTTGTGGCAACGCTTCCCCCACAGGCTGTGGGGAGTGCTGCCACAACAACGCCCTCCCTGGGGTGGCTGTGTGTAGCCATGGTTGTGCCCCCCCACCACATACACAATATTTAAATTTTTATTTTTTATTTTATTTTTAAATAAACAGAAATAAAACAAACCTCCCCCGCTCTAAGAATTTTACTAGAAATTTTTCTATGTAAATTTAAAAACATTTCCAGAATGAACAAAGAAATATATTTATAAAATATGTATGTATATCTATATATAACAATATATATATATATATATATACAGACATATTTATAAATATATACCTAAATTTCCATTTTACAGTCAAATTGTGCAACTTTTCTACAGAATTTTTTTACAATAAAACTAATTTCTCAAACACAATTTCCTGCTTCCAATCTCAAATTTAATAAGAAGCATTTCAACTCCCAATAGATGTTTCTAATTTCATTTTGCTTTCATTCCATTTTTCTATTGATAAATTTGAAAATTTCAGTTGCAAGTTTTGATTTTCTACATACAATCTAAATTTCTTCAAGATTTCAACAGGGTTTTCAAAAATGGTTGCAACAAGTTTTCAAAACTAAAACTAGATTTTCAAAACAATAAAAGAAGCGAAAAAAACCTGTTTAAAGCTTGAGAAGGAGAATCAGTGTTGAGTTGCAATTCCAATTTTTCAAAACCTTTTCAAACTTCACTCCAATCCCAAGTGCATCCACAGCAAGAGAAGATCCTTTCCTTCTTCCTCACAGCCCAAATTTTCAAGAATGAAAAACTTCCTCTATTTTTCCCCAAATTTTGTCAATATACCCTAAAATATCCTATCCACCATAGTTATTGCTCCTCTTTCTATTTTGGAGATATTTTCTTTTTCTTTTTAAAATTTTAAAACAAGCAATTTCTTTCAACATGACTTTATTTCATTATTTCATTTTTTTTTTAATTTCTATTTCAAATGAATTTAAATGCTTTTAAATATTTTCATTTCCAAAAAGAATTTAACTTTAAAAATCTTCTTTTCAAAAACTTTAACACTTTTTTTTTTAAATTTTCATTTCAAAAAGAATTTAACAATTACAATTTCAAAAATGAACAACTTGACTTAATTCCACACAATTAATTTAAATAATCAATAAAATAAATCTAATCCGAGATTAGATTATTTTATTAATTAAATTAAATTAATTAATAATTTAAGTAACATTTCTAACACTACAACTGGATTTATTTAATAAACAACCCAAATACAAAAGCCATTTATTTACCTTTTCCAACACAAAATTAAATAAATCAAGGAGAGATGAACAACAAATAAGTAGCTTAACCCGACTAACACTCGACGACACACTATGACTAGGGTGATGACTTGGCATGGAAAACCTAGCTACTATCTCCCAATTGAATACCGTTGGCCAATGGACATGCTCAAACCTGTGAAATCAGGTGGAGTCAATGTCATGTACCTGTCAACTTGCGAACAAAGAGTATATCGAACATGCATATATATATATATATATCATTATAAAACACACCATGAAGAGGAAATCTCGAAATCGTAGGGTGCTCGCAAGCGAGTGATACAATCTCGTCCCCTTCACCAATACAAAATTACTAACTGACCAATCTAACATCAATAATATAATCAACAACATAAAGCATCATTAATTAAATATGTGCTAAGCTAATTCCAAGCATGCCATAATGATAACATCAGAGTAAAATACCATCACATCAAAATATAACATTCACACTGCGTTATAGTTAGCAATCAAATAGTAACCAAGTACCATAGTCAAGTAATAGCAGAACAAAGCATAACAAAGAAAATACTATCCAATCAAAAGAGCAAAAATGGAGGGGTGCTACACTCTGGATCTCTGAGTGGTGATACTCCTGTGAGAAGCTTGCTCTGCAAGTATATTGTAATCTTTGTAATTTCTAAATATATTGGGCAACTTTTGGAGTGTGGGGTTTTTCTCCCAAAAGGGTTTTCCCCACATAAATCACTATATTGTGGTATGCATGATATTTATGTTTAAGTTTCTGTAACTGTTAAAGATTTGTAAATTTTTTGCATTATTCTTCTCTCAAGATTAGTGTAGGAAGTTGTTTCGCTACCTTAGCTTCCTTACATTAGGGACAACATCCATTCTTAATCCCATAAACTATCTTAGGGCTGCATCTTTTAGAGTGGCAGGGTAGAATTTGAGCCTATGAGCATTAGAAGTATAGTCATAACTTTTGCATAGGACATCAAATTCAAACATAAATGTATCTGGGTCTTCACTCACCAACCCATAAAAGACTGGTAATGTTGAAAGAGGGATATTCTTTAGCATAATAGACCTTTCTTTATTGGTGATTGGGAACTCAAAGGTTGGTCATTTAGGATCATCCACTGCATCACCCATTGTTTAGTATGTCCCCTCTGTCTGTGTGCTAGATGTTGGTGATAGGGAAATTTCTTCTTTAGTATTACCCTCGCTCTTAGTACTGGATTCACCAATTTCTGCTATGGCTTCTTGGTGTGTAGAGGGAAGGAATCTACCCAAAGAGTCTCTCTGCCTTAACATACATGAAATATGGCTTTATATAGTAGCGGTCCTGCACAATGTCAGTGTATCTTCTGGTGTTGTGAAAAAAATTAAGTCTAACAATCCTAATGTTGAAAATGAAATGTAAAATATGAAAGCTCAGAAAACAAGTCTATGAAGATAGTACCATCCCCAACAACGATGCCAAAAATGTAGTCTAATCTAATATATTGTAAACTTGGTAGAATCTACTCAATCCAAAGGTATGTCTAGTTGAAAAATTCACTCAACATTGCAAATACTACATTAAAATATCAACCCAAGGTTTGTAAACTTGTGATGGTGTTGCACTGTATGTGCCTTCAGAGACTCAAGGCTACCTAAGTTATTCTATTCAAGATGTTCTACTTGCTATAAATTTACCAAACTACATAACAGTGGAAGAAACAAACTAGAGCTAATTGCTATGGGTGCCTACAACTTAACATGTAATTGAACTACTACTAATAAAAATTACTAAACCAACTCAAAACTACTCAAACTGGAAACTAAACTTATTCTAACCTCCGGAGTACTGCAAATTAACCAAATACATGCATATTCATGAACGTTTATTATTGATAATAAGGTTGTACTCTAGCTTGCATACAATTTATGAAACAATGATGAACAAAAATAACTACTTAAACATAAATAAACAACTATAAATGAAGTGAAGAACAATTACCTTGAGTGGCCTGCTCAAGTGGCTGTCCTCACTTAACTAGAACTAGATCTAAATATCAGATTATATGCATCTATGTAAAATTTAACTCCATTCATTGCACATCACAAAAGATTACACAAAATATTTTTCACAGATTGTATTCAATGAAAATCATTCTAAATAACCATCATGTCTGTAAATAGTTGAAATTGAAAAACAATTGATAACGAAATACTAAAATCAACTAACTTATCTAAGGACTCATCTATTAGCTATATACAAGCATAAGAGAGTTTATTCAAGTAACAACTAACTACAATCATTAACTTCCACTCCTAGATATCAGAGCATATAGTTAAAATTGAATTGTTAAAACTATAACTAAAAGGAAAGAAGAATCTTAATAGAACTGAAACTCTATAAAACAAAATTGCATGTAAAACACACAAACAATTATTCAAAATTCTATCAACAAAAGAGTTCTTCTCCAGTGCTTTATTAACTTGTCATAATGATGCACGTTCAACTCCACCAGGTGTCTTCATATAGTAGTTATTGCATTTAGCTTAATCTGGCACTTCCCATGCTTTGCTGTCCTAGTCTTCCTTTTGCTATGGGTTACAACTTCCAATTGTTATGTACTAAAGTTCTTCCTTGGCTGCAAAAAGGTTAATTCACATTTGAAACATATGCACAAGGCTAACTACCATAATTAAAACACATAATTCCATCCACATTTCATGCATACTCACATATAAACTATGCAATGCTACTATATTATAACCATATTTCTATTACTATGATTTAGGTCCAAGGTTATATAATAAACATGAAAAGATAACATAAAATAGGAGTATTGTCTAAAAGATATATATGAAAGTGTCTAAAAGTATGCATAAAAGCAACAAAAAATATGCTCATAACTGAACCCATCAACATTGAACCACAATATTGACAAAGGAAACACTTAGCCAAATTCTTGATAAACCATGCTTTCCGAATCAATTGGTACTGTACAAAAGTCACCAAAAATACTTCCATGTTATGCTAGGATGACCATCACAATGTTGACATCAATGACAACATTGGATCAACCAATGTATGTACACTTCATGCTCATTTTGCCAGTCTGCATCATCAATGACAAACTCCCAACTTCCAACATGAGGATTATCAAGAGATAGCATATCATACCACATTTCCATTATTTTGAAAATTATGAAAAATGTGGTGACAAATGTTGTTTGTAAATTGTGTTTGGATCTAGTTACTTTGGTAGTTCTCAAGGAATATGGAGATCTAGGTCCTCTTGTTGAGTAGGCTTGAGTGTGGGTTGGGTTCTTTTGTTTTTTTGTTGTTGTTTTGTATGTTCATAGTCTAGCTTTTTTTAGGTAGTTTTTGGGATATTTTGAAATCCTCATAATCTTCTATATAACCAATAATATATGTAGTTAATATCTTTCTTGTGAGAGGGTCTTCATAGAACCCTCATTCCACTTATAAAAAAATATGTATCATATATTGTATTATATTATTTATAATATATATTATTTGATTGATGAACTTCAGACTTAATTTGATCCATTTGATGGGACCATATAAGGGCCCCATCTCTAACTGTCAAACTACTACCAAGAACCCACTACATCTACATATTCACTATGATATTGGAAGATGATCTTTGATGAACCAACAAAGAGACAAACTGTTCTACTATTGTATAATGAATTTTGTAACTATAAGTACCTTTTATGTAGTAGAGAATTCACTTGGCTACCTTTCAATGGAACTCATGGGGCTCTTGCACAAACAAAGAGATCATGCCAATGGAGTATTAAATGTTAGGGTGTGTATGAGTAAGGTAAATGAGGCTACTAACAAGTTGTCAACACAAAGTAATGTCAACCAATGGTGATAAACATTGTGCCTCAAGTTATACTCTAGAAAGTGAGTTATAGGAAGTTTATAGCCAACCATGTAAAACTACGAGAGCAAATAAATTGGGGTATGTGTACAAAGATGGGGGTTTTGGTGCATTTTTCCTATAAAATTCTTGCATTATGTCTTGGTATAGGCTTAGTCTATATCAAGCCATAATACGAGTATGCTATGTTTTGTTTCTATAAAGAAAAGAATAATGTTTTCCAAAACATGAGCACGTTATAATGCACTCACACTTTAACTTGTTTTAAAAACTACCAACCCTTAGGGTTGGATTTTCCTTTTGCATCCAACCCAAAGTGTTGGATTTGCATGTCAATGCCCAAAGATGTGTTTTCAATAAAAGATGAAAAATAACTAAATGTTGAGCATGCTCTCCATTAGGTTTGCACATTTTCAATGTTGATATGAAGAAATAACACAATAACTTCAAGCTCTCTCTTACTTTTCTAACCATGCAATTTTTTTTAGATTTCAAATACGTTAAGGTTTTGATCATCAATTTCTTTTGTTAGTGTCTTTTTTTTTCCAAAAAATCATGTAGCATTTTTGTGATCATTTTTTGTGCATTCATCCAAATTTGAAATAAATTCTACTTTTTACATTCTAGACTTTACTCTACACACATTAAAAAAAATCTTTTGATCAATTTTCAAAATAATTATGGGGGAGCACACTCAAATTTTTACTTTTTCTAGGATGTGTCTACTTTGAAAATTAGTAAACATTTATATATTAATTAAAAAATTAACAAAAAAATTAACAAAAAAATTAGGTATAAACTACATGATGTTAGCTAATTTTCCGCCAAAACAATTTGTGAAATACATAAAAAGATTCAACAATTTAGAGTGATCATACTAGATGCTATGTTCTATTTTTTTAACAAAAACAAGGGAAATTTGTGTGCTTCCCCTATTTGAACCTCTTAATGTCCACTATTTAAAAACAAGTAGTTTAGAAACAAGATTCCAAGCACTATGAATTTTTTTCTTGTTACATCTTCAAAATTTGAATGTGGCTATCTTCAATTTCTCATTCAAGATCAATTTTTATTGATTTCAAAAAATAAGACTTATTTTTGACTCTCTTGTGGTCCCCCATGTCCATGCACACACCTAGTGCATATGTAGATTGTGCAATAATAATCCTTGAATCAAACTAAGATATCTTAATCTTAAGAAAATAATGCAACAAACCCAAGTTGGTCATAAAAAAACTATAATGAAGGGAAAATTTCATTTGCAATGGAAGATGAAGAACTCCACATGATCAATAAGTCATCAACATACAAAACTAGAAATATGAGTCAACTTGCTGCAAGATGTAGATGTTTGAATCACAATAGCATCTAGAAAACACAATTGTGAGAAGGTTCAAGGAATTCATCTTAGCATACCAAACTTGAGGGGCCTTTTTCATGTCATAGATATATTTCTAAAGATTGAAAACCATGAAAGAGCTCTATAGAAACTCCTACACTTGCTCTATGTTTATTTGATGAATCTTCTAGTAATGTGTTGCAATAATAGCAAGTGTGAGTCGAGTAGAGTTCATCTTTTCAATTGGTGAAAAGGTCTTAGTGAGGTCAATGCTAAGAATTTGTGAAAATTTATTAGCAATCAATTGTGCTTTGAACTCATCAATCACCCATTTTCTACAAATTTGTCCAACATATCCACTTACACCAAATGAGCTTTCTATAAAGAGGTTTTTTTTTTTGTTTTTTCCCCTTATTTCTTAACCTTATTTGTTCTTTCATGCACTAGTTTGCAACCAAGGCATGCTACTTAGAGGTTTTTAGAGTACATATCTAGATGAGCTTATTCTACTCCTTGGTAGAAAAATCGTTGAGAGATGATAGTGAATTGAGTTCCAAGTGCACAATTTGTGGCATAGTAGGTAAAAACAAAAATTAAATAATTTGAACCAAGTTTAATTAAAGAGAATATTAAAGATCAATTAGGTGTCTTCTTCTTCAATTCCACATTGTTTTAGTTATAGTTTCAATTATTTTTAGCTTCGTACATAAATCCTAGATAGCATCAAAATTTCTAGGACTCAAATATGAACTCATTCTCCAACTAATGACTTCTCATGATATCTTGAACTCATAACAAACTAACTAGTGTAGTCTAAAGTTGATTGGGTGAGTCCAAAGACTCAATGTGGAAGAGTATATTAGGAGATACAAATAAACATAATAAACCATAGGTCTCATCACATTTGTTATACCATTTTTCTCTACATCTAGAACATACTCTATTTTTGTAACCATGGTAATTTCTAATAATATTTTGCTTCTTGACATGATTAGCATTTTTTAATTTTTTTCCATCTAATTATATGGAGTAAGAAGAGTAGTTAACTAATCCATAGTGCAAAAAATAAAGTGAAATATTGTAGAAAAACAAGAGAACACAAGTGCAACTCCTTGCTATGAGTGTTGTAATGACCCCCCCTAACAATCACAATATTTGGCACTTTATTTTAGTGCATTTTATAATAAGAATTCAAGTTTTTAAGGTCCCAAATTTGCTAAAGATAACAAAAGTATACCATGTTGCAAAGTAGGAACCAAATAAATAACACAAAATTGTAAAGCTTTAAAAATTTCAAAAAAATGAGGCTAAAAGAAGAGTTGTTTTGTGAAAGTTAATGATCATTTTAAGGTCCCAAAAGCATGATTAGATAACAAAATCTTTGACAAAGCTAAAATTTTAATAAATTGAGAAGTTGCAAAAAAATCAATTGCACCATTGTGAAGTACTAAAAATTGACCTATTTCAAAAAATACACTAAAAAATAGCTTCATATGATTGAGAAAATGGCCTTTGAAGTCATATAGCAATTTCAAAATCTTCACTAGTGCAAAGATGTTTAGCACTAAAATTTGTTGTGAGTATTGGTGGTTCCATTGAACACTAGTAGACAGTGTGTTCATAGGTAGTTATGGTTAACCCTAACTATGATCACTAGCAATTAAGGGTTAAGTGACATAGTGATGATGTTAGTAATGATGCGACATAGTGAAATAACACCTCCACATGGTAGAGATGACATAGCCTTGATCATGTGATTATATGGTGACACACATTTTATGTAGTTATTGCTAACACATACAATAAATCATTTTCGCATCATCATTTCTATGAGGATAGCTAAATCCTCTCCATTAGAGTTTTGTATTTTGGATGTAAAGCTTGAGAGGTTTTCTTTGTCATCTAATGTCTATTTTTAGCAAAAATGTTTTTGAAATGGGCTTTTTTTTTACAGTTACAAACTAACAAGGTTAGTTTTGTATTTGATACCTTATTTTTCTATAAAATATTTTCTTTAACTTTTTGTTTTCTAATTTTCATTTTGGGAACTTTGAGCACCCAAAACTTTCTCATACAAAGTCCTTTTTGTGAGTCAATTTTTTTAGTGCAGGATTTTTCATGTACTACAAAGTGTGGCACTTTATTTGATTTGATTTTATACTAATATTATACTTTCTATTTTTAGAAAATTTGAAACTATGAACTCTTATGAAATTATAAACATGCTTGTAAATGCACTCAGTATAAGTACCTTCTAGTAATTTCTTGGGGGGTTCATTTATTTTTGCACATTTAGTGCCCAAGGAAAAAATTCTTAGGGAGTTGTAAGGAATATTTTTGTGCCTCTTATCCAATCTCATTCTTGTATCCTTCTTTCATAGTGCATTGTATGATTTTTTTGGCCATGATTGTCATCTTGTGTAGTGTGTCCTAGGACGCTTGTTTGGAGTGTGACACATTTCAACATTGACATGGAGACACTTGGAATTCTTCAAAAACATCACTTATCATCCTTCTTCCCACATCTTCCTTTTAGGAATGGGAAGACATCCTGCATACCATCTTGTTCTTGTTTCTTCCCAAGAGGAGGAACGTTGTTCAATAGTCTTGAATCATCTTCAACATTCATTGTCAATCATCCACCATCATTGTAGGAGACACTACATTGAGGGGGGCTACTACACGATCTCTCTTTGTCTCTCTTATGGGGGAATCTTTTTCCTCGTATGGGGTTTTTTCCTCTCATTCATCATTGAGAGCATTTTGTATTTCATCTCTTTCGGGGAGGAGTTTTGTCCCACTGGGTTTTCTCATTTTCTCCATTTATGAGAGATTGCATTTGCATATGTAAATAGGTACCCAACATGGCCTTGTATCCAGGACCCATCTTTGCATAATAATACTCCCTTAGTTGCACTTAAGGGGGTGTTGGTGTAAATAGGTGTTTTACCTATCTAGGTCCTATTTACATGTTAAGTCCACTTAGGCCCTAGGAGGGAATCTTTCTAGATAGTGTTAGTTGTCACTAGATCTTATCTTATCTGTTGGAATTTAATGCTTGTGTCCTAAGTCATTTAATATTTGTTGAGGTAGTTGTCTCATTATACAAGATTAAGACACATGTCAAGATATTGTCTAATCTACAATTTAACTTTATAAACAAGACATCATATGTACATCACATATTCAATATGGAAATCTTGCATCCATAATCATAGCATGATATTTTTGGCCATTTCTCTCTTGTGGAAGTTATTGTTGTCTTGCAGGTGATCCTGGGGTGTTGAGGAGTTCACCATTGACTCCTAAAAATTATAACATTTTAGAAAATTTGTAAAACCATAATAGTTTTATAAGCACATGGTTTGACCCCTTGTAAAATGCACTAATTATAAAGTGCCAAACTTTGGTTTGTCTTTGGTGGATTATGCAAATCATTATTGGAGACTATGTAACCAATTAATTGGTATAAAGTTTCAATTTTTAGGGGGTTGCATCATTATAGGACCTTTTTGTTGGTATTTCTTTATGGGTATAACATCAAGAAAAATGTTAGAGTTTATATTGCTAAATTTTGACTAAAATGACATTCTTTTCTTGAAATTCAACTACATGGAAGTAACTATGAATTATGGAAAATGAATATGGAGGTCTTTTTTAATAAGAAAATTCTTCTTTCCTATATTTTATGACAAGTTCCACTGTAATGAATAAATTAAACTACTATTAACTTCTATATTACATTAAATGAAATGAGACAGAGAGGTGGAAACTGAAAGGATTTATAGATTATAGAAAATATAAGTGCTGAAATAAAAAATTGGATACATAAATGGAAATAGTAGATAATAAAGAACATGATAATAGTAGATGGAACTCATTGCCCAAGACGACATCACAATGCATAGATGTTCACACAATTAAAATCCTTATGCATTTGTGTTTTAATCTCACATTGTCATTGGGAAACTTTTTGAAATTCAAAGTTTTCACTAGAGTTTGAAATGACTCACACAATAGGAAACAAAGACAACAAAAAAAAAAAATGAAAGAAAACTAGATGATAAATAAGCGAAGTCAAACAAACTAGAACAAATGAAATAATGAAATGACAAGGAAAAGGAAGAGATAGAATGAAACCTTTATGTAGTTGTACTCTTCCAATAACTTGTAGCTAGAACAATAAAAATGGTCGGGACTAGTTAGTAGCTTGAAAAATGGTCAAACCCCTAGTTTGGTCTTTAAACTTCCATGAATAGTCATATATAAAAAAATATAAAAATGTGTGTGTGTGCTTAGCCTATGTGCATCTACAACTAAGAACAACAAATCAAAATAAAGCTAAAAATATTTGATGGTGATCATGTCTTGAGATCTATATTGGAAAAGAATTGTGCACCACTCAAGTAATCCATGCACAAAACAAAAATTAATAATTGATGGTGATCTTATTTATTGTGTGGTAATTTGTGTATATTCTCCACTCTCTACCATTCTTTGGTGAAAGTAATGCAAGGACTACACAATGGGCCATACCTTCCTTAATTAGATCTGCTTGTAATAGTTCCTCAACCTATCTATTCAATTGTACATTCATGTCCATTTTTTTTAATTCCTTGTTCAAAAAATTGAATCCTAGGATCAAATCCATGCAATGTGAGATGTTGCATATCAATGATAATCCTTTTGGAGTCCCACTATTGATTATGTCAATGAATTCCTTTAGCAATATCTCTACCTCTAGTTCCTTTGAGTTGCACAACTCTTCCTCCTAGATGGGCTTGACTATTAATGCATAGCACTCCTACATGTCCCTCACCTTCTTAAAAAAATCTTTTTAATATCATCGTCACCTTTTCCTTTACATCCTTCTTCTTGATTCTTGGGATTTAAATCAAACTTATTACCATCATTTACGGTGGTGAAGGTGTTCTTTGTCCTATTATGGATGTCATAATTCTCATCCTATAATGATCCATAACAATGCATGGAATACATCCATGTGAAGATAACATCACACTATACATCATCTAAGTATCCTCTATTGTATAATGGAACTTGAATATACTCTATCATAGTGAGCTTATGTCTCTTTTACAACCAAGAGACTCAATATGGTGCGGAGCATGGAACACTTTTCAACCCCAACCTTTGAAACATTTTTGTGGACACTAATTTATCCATACTACCACCATAAATAATTAATTTACAACACTTAAAGCATGGCTTTCACTTATTGTAGAATAATGTTCTTCATTAACCATAGTTTTTTATCCTCTTTTACAAGTTTTAGGAGAACCTTTTTCATCATCAAAATTTCCCCAACCTCTAGAGCTATGCTTTCTGCTTAATTTTATTCATCTTCTCCCTCCATAGCCTTGATCATGCACAATGTTTACATACTCAAAATCCCACTAGCTTACTTTCCCACCCCTAAAGAAAGTCCCATGGAAACATTTGCAATAACCTCTTTCCTTTTTGTCCACCTTTATTATGGGTCTAATCACTATTTGAGCTCTATGCGGTATAACCATACTTTGCAATCTCATTTTGTGCACAAAACTTCCTTCCACTTTCTTGATTTCTCTTTCCAACCCTTGTCTTGCATGCCTTGTTGTCTTTGAGATAACTTCTCTTTTTATTTTAGTGCAAGATGATAAACATCCTCCATGGAATGTATATGCAACAAACATTTTTCATCTTGAATAGAAGTGCATGAACCATCAACATACATAGAGAATTTATTTTCATCCTCTTCCATGTGATCATCTTAGATGTTTGGCTAATAGAACTCTTCCATGTACTCTTTGATGGACATCTCCCTTTGGTGCAAGTTTTAGAGTATCTTAAACAAATGCAACATATAGATGGTTGGCATGAATTTTCCCCTTTAGCTCTATGGCCATGCAATACTTTGCAATATTTTTTTATTGTTTATGTAACATTGTAAATTTTCACCCTTGACAATTTCACACTAGGTTTAGCTCTCCCCTATGTGATTTTACCTAATTATGCATTTAATTTACCCGTTTAATAAATATCTTCAAAAATTAAAAGATGGGATTGAAAATAAACATTTAATATTTAATGCTGATGTTTAACGCCCTAAAAAGGAAAAGTCTAGATTAGGGCGCCTAGCGCACTTGTCCAACCCATTTTGGCTAAATTTTAAATATGTCGATGTCGACATTTTAATATTTAAAATTCCAAAATCATTTGTCGACTATCAGCATTTGATTTTCAAGAAATTAGAAGAATTGCAAATAAATACAAATCATTTTCACCATTTTAATCCTAGTAGCTTTGAAGAGCAAATCCTAAGGCAATTAATTGAGCATCCTAAGAGAAATCAACAACAAAATTATCAGAATTACTGAAACATTTAGTTCAATCAAGCATCATGTTAGCCATGCATCATATTTTCACGAGAGTTTGTTCATGTTTCATGTTTATTTGTTTTGTGAGTAATAACACTTTTAGGACTTCAAATCAAACATCAATTTTTCCTTGAAGGTGATGAGTACATTGAATTTAGTCCATCAAGGAATGTAGATTTGAGTGGTGAGCTAGAACAATTGTCAATTTATCACTTGTTTATCTTTTAGCCTCTACCTAACCAAGGATACGATCTCTTTTTACATTGTCATAGTCATTGTGGAGGTAGAAATACCAAAATGAGGTTTGAGTTAGGCAAGCCCCTATATGACACAACCTTTCCTCGTCTTTTCATGTGTGCAAGTTACAAATTTGAAGTGAATTGGAGGAAGATTAAATACCTAATTGTTCATTGATGCATTAAGCCCTACAAGTCATCAAATCAAGGAAAATGAATTTTATCAGTGACAAATGAAGTTCTGACAATGAGTCTAGAAGAGAAGAGCACACATACCAAGAGCAAAAGGAGAGTGAAATCATATCTTGAGTAGATGATACCTAGTTTAGGGTGCCCAATAGCCCTTTCCAACTATTTCAAGCCCAAATTTGTATGCCAAGTTATTCTGTGTCTATCCTCTACTATTCTAAACTTTGTTTTTGTTTATCTATTTTTGTATTTTCCAAAATCTCAATAGTTTGTTGTATTTTCATAATTGAACTAGGAACATCATTACATCATCAAATTAAATCAATTAATCATACCAACTTAACAAAGGATTAAAACCTTGTTCCACCATTTTGGCTCTTCCATTAAGGCTTGTATCCAAGTGGGTATTGAGATCAATTTTAATTCTTTTTCCCATTGTGATATTGAAACTAGTGTGATTTAGGACCTAGATCCCTTTTTCCAATATCACATTTTGGTGAACATGACTATTTGTGCACTTTAAAATCTTCTGAAATCTTAAGCATATCATTTTAAAATATGAGTAAAATCTTAGGTTGTGTGAATTCCATTTATGCATGCATAGTTTTCATAAAAAGCATTAAAAAAGTCAAAATTTGCATAGCATCTTCCATTCAAAACACAAATAGGGATGATTTCAGTTTTTGCAAGGTAGATCTAGCTCATAATTGCATTGAAAAATCTGCCTTAACTCATGTTGAAATCTGAAAACAAATCTAAAATTGTTCAAAGTTGTCATTTATGCATATGCATGTTGTTGAAAAGTTGCATTGTTGTTATTGTCATTTTAAAAGATAGAAAAAAAATAATTTCCAAATTTTTCAAATGAGGATCAATTAATTACTGCATTTTGTAATTTTAAAATTACATTTGGACTACATTATTTGAAAAATCTGAAAATTGCATACAAAATTATGTTTTCTATATTGCAAAAAAATGAAATTCTATGCATTTCTAAAATTCTACTTGTCATCAAACTTAAACAATTACAGATTAGGACCCTAAGACATTGTAGAACACGTTTGGATTTTGAAATTAGTAAAATTAACCTACTATTCTAGGGCGCCTAATGCCCTTGTCCAACTAGTTTTGGCTAAAAATTGGATCACAGTTCTATCTCTATGATTCCTATGTTTTTCTAGGTTTTGTGCTTGCAAAAAAAATTGTGCTTGTGTTGTGTTTGATGTTCCTTGTATGTACACTAAAGTTTTTTTAAATTCATAATAATTTTATGACCTTCATGAACTAGTGTCCTATTGCTAATACCCCTATGAAACACAATTTTAGACATATGGCTTCCCACATTGCAATCACAACGGGTGTTGATCCAGAGTCTTATCTCTTTCACACAAAGTATTGCTTTGACCAATCCATCTTGGATTCCCTCAGTAATACATTACCCATGACTTCATCACAATCTAGCATTCATGTGAACTTGGAGGCTACTATTGCCCATATCCCTAAGGATAAATTGAAACAATTGGATAAGGATTTAGAAGGTCTTTAAGATTATTTAATTCTGAGCCTTTATCTGGAGATACAATGCTTATTGTGGAAAACCTTAGAAAGCTAATAAATGATTCCCAAGAAATAAGTGTTGCGTAGCTTATCTCACATAGTAGTTACTAATATTCCTACAATAGCTAGTTGCACCCAAGCATTTACCAATGCCCAAAACTGAGTAGGAAAATAAGTTTTCTCTCCCACAACAATATCTTCTATTCCCACATTTACACCTCTAGTCATAGCATCAACAATACATTATAGAAATGGTTTAAACTCAAGCTTAGATCTTCTTAGTGCGAATCCTTATAGTTTTGTCACTTCACCCATAACACCACCATGTTCATCACCTCTCATAAACATGCAAAACAATAACCCACCCAATCATTCATACTAGCTCACAATACTTGACAAACTCTCAAAACATATCATCCAACAATCCCGTGATAAATCAAATTTTGCAAAACATGACATCATTACTGTTATTAAATCAAACTCACCCTGTTGAACCTCCAATTCCTCACACAACCCAAGTCCTCCAAAGCATGTGGGTCACTTCAGTAGATGAGAGAAGTCAACCTCATTGAAAGAGAAGGCCGTCAAAATTCCTTTGGCATCACTTCCTAAACCATACTGATTTTGTATCAAGATTAAAGGGAGAATGAGAATGCTTCATAAAACACTCTTCATGCTAAAATTAAAGTCTAAAATGGTACGATTTTCATACCAAAATGAGTTGTTAATAGAACTGATTCACTTCCTCCACCGAGGATATTATACAACTGCACATTATCACCAAACTTTAACACGAAAGTATTTTTCAATATGCACACAAACCAGACAGGATACTAATTTGTACAAATCTTAAGCACCAAGCAAAGACCTCATCACACTTAATGACCTCAAGTTACTGCTATTGCATGAGAAAGGAAATAAATAATTTTTCCAAGCTATCAAAAAAGCAAATTTTGCAAACTCGCTTGAAAGTCACTCAAAAAATGCACGAATATAGTGAGAACTTGAAGATGATAATGACCTATCCAATGTTGTCAAACATGATAGAAGTCCAACCTTGTAAAAAAGGGTCGAACCACTTTCGTTTCCTAACAATTACTTTTACATATATTTGACGCATCCATAAACACACCGGGTGAATCATATGATAAACCCATAAGGGGGATACTCATTGATCCCGTGTCATGTGTAGTCAGAGAATGTGATCACCAAAGAATTTTTATTTGATGCATGAACTTCAGCTCCCTGCCTCCCCCTGAGCTTACTTCATTTCGGTAAGACCCTATCGGGTCGGCGAGACTACTTGTCGAAGCTATCCTGTTTCGGCGAGAGCTTGCCCTCTATGTGCACCACAGTCGGTGAGACTATTGGGTCGGGAAGACCTCATGCTGAGCTTAAAACATTATATTGAAGGAACAATCCCTTTGGTAAGACTCTACTTGGTTGCCGAGACATCATAGCGAGGCCCTTCCTTTCTTCACGATGACATTTATTTTTGCCGAGACCTCTTAGCGAAAGTGAAGCCTTCTCCCCGAAGACATCTCCATTCACCGAGACCACACGCTTTTGGGAAGACGTTATAGCGAGCTCATATCATTGTGGCGAAACCCCTTTGAGTTAGCAAGAGATTACACCGAAGGCCTCCATTCTTCACGAACTCGAACCTTT
Organism: Sequoia sempervirens; assembly: GCA_007258455.2. Taxonomy (NCBI): domain Eukaryota; kingdom Viridiplantae; phylum Streptophyta; class Pinopsida; order Cupressales; family Cupressaceae; genus Sequoia; species Sequoia sempervirens. The sequence goes on along the minus strand of VDFB02000003.1, from coordinate 65,949,267 downwards.
CTTTCGCTGAGACTCCCACCATGTCGGCAAGACCATATAGTGATGATGCCTCCTCTCGTCGAGACTTCATGCAGTCGGAGAGACATCATCCCGAAGCAAATCATTCCCCTTGACGCCACCTTGGTGAACGATTGTCAGTAGGACTTCCTTCGTCGGGGAGAGATAGGAAACTCATGGCGACTAAAAAGTCTCAGCAACCTGAGGATTTTTGAATGAATATAGCACAACAGCCAGTCGGCAAGACATCTAGCCGGTCTCAGCGACTTTCTTCCTTAGGAGCTTTGTGCCAAATTTGACTAGGGTAGGCTTTCCAATAGACTTCCCTGTGAAATAGCATAAGATAAAAAACCTTCCCCTCAATGCAAATGTCCTATTTGGCCTTCAAGAACACTTGAAACATAATTTATCCTGCTTGATTGAGCCCGTAGGTGAAAATTGGGTAACATTTCTAGCAACCTTTGCTGGATGTTTGCCTGCTAAACATAGAAACCAGTAGCCTAGGCCTATCTATTGGGCACAAAGTCATTGGGACAACTCAGAAATAAATCTAGGGTAGTTTTGTACATGGCTGTAATGCATTTGTAACTCAAGAAATAGATCACTCAGACATTTATGAAAATAGGAAACTACAGAAGGGAAAACTATCTAACAGTGTTGGAACAACACTTAGGAAATGAAACAACAATTAAACTAAAGTGTAGAAGCACTTATTGAAAGCATAAAACCTATCCTACCCTACACTAACCAATAAGAAATTGGTAAAACAAAACCATTCACAGGATGATTTAAATAGCTGCCCTTTCTCCTCAATATGCAATGACTCTCAAGCTTAATGGCAGCTGAATAAAGATGGTACACTGAAAAATGTTTGAAAATACAATGCACTGCCTCATGAAAGAGGGTGACAAGCTCACTTACCTCTGTAAACTGATCATATGCATTTATATTCAAAGGAGGATAAGTAAATTGAACCCACTCTTATTCAACTGCAAGTACATCCTTTATGCCACTTTCAACTGTGGCTCCATGTGTGAATGCTTGATTAACCATTGGCACTTTATTGAACTCCATCTGGGCTAAATCCCTAATCAGACAACCCCCTGTAAAGACAAAAAATGAGCTCTCCTTACTACTAGTCTCTTGCCCATTTACCGTTACTTTATAACCTTGGCTGGAAAAGTCTAACCCCTATGACTATCTTAGTGAGGAAAAAGAAGCTTCCTTAGTAAGCTTGAGTTGTTCATGATTAACTTCACCAAGAGGTAATAGTTTAGCACCCAAATTAGTACAGAAAGCTTCCAAATCATTCCAAAACATATCCTCCTCAATGTGTTCTTTAATTTTTTGAATAAAAAGACTAATTTAAGGCTTGATGTAGTTCTCATCTAGCTTTGAAAAAGCATCAAAATCACCCTCTTTGCAAAACAACAAGTCTAGTTTAGGGACTTGTTCAACTTGATGGGTATTTTCATGCACATCAAAATGTGGCTCTCCCTGAACAGTGCTACTTAAACCTCCTTGTTCGCGAGTAAAGACTTCAAAATCACCTTCACCTTTATACAACAACAAATCAGAATTACCTCCATCAACCTCATGTTGGTCCAATTCTTCATCCTTGTCAATGAAGTAAGGAAAATCATCAAATGAGAAGATTAACTCTGCCTTTTGATTCTCAACTATGTCCATGACAGCAAGTTGTTCAACTTGATTCCCCTCACTTTCTTGCAAAAGTTTAGATTCCTCATTTTCCAATATTGAGCAAAACTTTGCAATAACCTCCTCTTCATCAAGCTGAGAGAATAGAGATAGTCCCTTATTCCAAGCTGTAAATTGACCTTTCTCAACAGATACTTTCGCTTTGTCTTCCTGCTGCTCAATTCGTTGTTGCTACAATTGAGAACACCTTATAGCTAGATGTAAAGGATTCACATTCTTAAGCTTTTCCCAGAGGATTAACCTATCTTGATCAATAAGTTGCTCCTCCTCTTCCTCTTGAACATTAGAGCTTAATTCCATTTGAATATTTGACAATGGAGTCTCACAGGGTTGATTGTATGTTCCCTTCCAACTTGGAATTTCAAAACTAGAAGGTTGACTTGGAAACTCAGAAAGTAAGTTTTGCTTCAAACTTGAAAATTTGAACTTGGGAATCTCCTCCTGGACAGGTTGTTTAGGAACATGGAAGGCTGATTAAAAATCCTACTTTTGTTTTTGTGCAAGTAAGCTTTTTATTTGCTCTTCTTTAGCGGAAACTTGTCTAGCAACAACCTCCTGTTCATACTTTTGGACCTCCATATCCTGCTGATGCTGAATATAAGCTTGATAGGTAAGCTCCTCCTGCTGCCTATTGACCTCTTGCTGATTGTCAATTTCTTCAAACTGCTTTTGGAAATATAAGGACATATTCTTCAAACTCATTTTATCCAAATTTTGAGGCTCATGTGAAGAATAAATTTTCTGATTGGAGATAAAATAACCCTCCTGGGGTTGTTGATGAGCATAAGCATGCCGCCACTGAACTTGTGCAGGGGTGGGTGGGTGGTAGGCCAATTGAGCTTGCTAGTAACCCGTTGCTACATAGCTATTTTGAGTAAAACTAGTGGTATCTTCAATAGGGTATGACTGATAAAAAGATGCAGGTACCATACCTTCATGAAATGGTGAATGGTAAGACATACTATCATGAAACCAGCACTTAGACTGTTGAAACCAAATACTTCAGGCTTGGAGTCGCAAGGTATGTTAAAAAATTTCCTCCAAAGGCAGAAAGTACTATTGTACACACCAAACAACAGTAATACATGGTACAAAAAGGGACTGACACAGTCAATTCTCAGTTCCACCGGGCGTGCCAAAACTGTTATCACTTGAAATTGCACCTTGTTGAACCTGATGTTCAACACCTCAGTGTAACATGGGAAGACCTCGAAAGCTATGGGTCACTTGTAGATAGAGGTCAACCTTCGGAGAAGGTTGTCTTCCTTTGGTATCACCACCTAAACTACTGATTCTGTAAAGAAAAGGGAGAAGGAGAATGCATAAAAAATGAAAATTAAAGTCTACGGTGATATACCAAAATGACAGGAACAATGAGACACTCAAGTTACACTTGAATACCAAGGATGGATATGGGTCTCCACAACTAGATTCTATAAATTATGCTTACAAATTGGTTCGACATGCACACACTTTCAAGAAGGAAAAGCAGATTTTCACAAATTAAAATCTCATGTTCAATTAAGTAAACACAATTTGTGACCTACATAATACTACTTTTGCAAAGAAAGGTATGCTAACATGAAACAAAATCTATAAGGAAAAGAAAGATTTCACTAAGTAGCTTGAAGAATCACTTAAAAAATACACAATACTTCACAAGAACCAGAAGGAAAATTGAACCATCAATGGTAATCAAAGTAAATTTTATATAACATGCTCCAAAAAGAGTTACAGAAGTTTGCTAATTTGAGAGAGGACTGTAACAAGTCATAAACTTTAGAAAAGCATTAGGAGAACTCCTCTACAAGAAGGCAAAAATACCATATATACAAAAAAAGTGTCAGCCCCTAGGGCTTACAAAAATATCCGTCTTCAGAAAAAGCCTCCCCCTAGATCTTTTTATGAAGTTAATATGCATTCAATGTGTAACCTTGTTGTCCATGTCGATGTGAAAGATCACCCTCAGGAGAACCCTTTTGATCTTTTGTAGCATTAACTTCTGGTCTCGTGTCTATCTTTTAACCTCCCTGTCGAGCTGCTTTGAATGCAGCTTGAGCTCAGAGCAGATCCACGTCACTTATGCTCTGTCGATCTTCTTCACAAGGGTTGAACTACCATGGCTCTCCTGTAGCTCACTCTGACTGGTTGAACAAATGCTTCATGGGGGTGCCAGACGGTCAAAGGTCATTCAGATTGAATCACATGTTGGTGAGACACTAGTCGTGTCTCCCTGATACGATTATGCCCTTCAGTGGTTATCGGCATAGCATAAATCTGTCGGTGAGACCTCATGTCGAGCAGAAAAAAATCATATCGACATCCCTGAAACCATCAGAAAGACTATCGCTTGTCGGCAAGAGGTCACAACGGGCTCCATTAGTCATACCGATATCCCCTCTTCCATGGGCAAGTTGATCACTATCAGCAAGACTCAATTCTTTTGGCAGGACCCTATAGCGAGCTCCCCCTGAGCTTACTTCATTTCGGTAAGACCCTATCGGGTCGACGAGACTACTTGCTAAAGCTATCCTGTTTCAGCGAGAGCTTACCCTCTATGTACACCACGGTCGACAAGACTACTTGCCGAAGCTATCCTGTTTTAGCGAGACTACTTGTTGAAGCTATCCTATTTCGGGGAGAGCTTACCCTTTATGTGCACCACGATCGGCGAGACTATCAGGTCAGGAAGACCTCATGCCGAGCTCAAAACATTATATCGAAGGAACAATCCCTTCGGTAAGACTCTACTTGGTCGTCGAGACATCACAGTGAGGCCCTTCCTTTCTTCGCGATGACATTTCTTTTCGCCAAGACCTCTCAGCTAAAGTGAAGCCTTCTCCTCGAAGACATCTCCATCCACCGAGACCACACACTTTCAGGAAGATGCTATAGCGAGCTCATATCATTGCGGAAAAACCCCTCTGAGTTAGCAAGAGATTACACCGAAGGCCTCCATTCTTCTTGAACTCGAACCTTTCTTTCGCTGAGACTTCCACCATGTTGGCAAGACCATATAGCGATGATGCCTCCTCTCGCCGAGATTTCATGCAGTTGGAGAGACATCATCTCGAAGCAAATCATTCCCCTTGACGCCACCCTGGTGAACGATTGTCGGCAGGACTTCCTTGGTCGGGGAGAGATAGGAAACTCGTGGTGACTAAAAAGTCTCAGCGACCTAAGGATTTTCAAATGAATATAGCACAACAGCCAGTCAGCAAGACATCCAGCCGGTCTCAGGGACTTTCTTCCTCAGGAGCTTTGTGCCAAATCTGACTGGGGAAGGCTTTCCAATAGATTTCCTTGTGAAATATAGCATTAGATAATAAACCTTCCCCTTGATGCAAATGTCCTATTTGGCCTTCAAGAACACTTGAAACATAATTTATCCTGCCTGATTAAGCCCGTAGGTGAAAATTGGGCAACAATTACAAAAAAAAGATTCAAACTTAAATCAAACTCAAACCAATGGTAAACCTCCAATGTACCTCACACATAGCCCATTGTCGTTTTCTATTCTAAAAACACCTATACAACAAAGCATTGAAATACCCCAATTTATAAAATACAATGGTAAAGGAGATCTTAATAACCACATGTCAGCTTTTACCACATTGTAAAATGAGTTCATTTGAAGATGGGCTCCTAGCAAAACTCTTTTTGAGGTCATTGAAAGACATGGCCTTGGATTGGTTTTTTTAATTACCAAACAAATCTCAAATGACGTTAATAGATTTAGATCATTGTAAACAAGGACCTAAAGAAAAAATAACAAAATTTATAAAGAAAAAATAACAAAATTTATAGGATGATACCAATTGCTTTAATAAAAAATATCTTATAGTCTTCCAAATGCTGGCATTCAAAGGGCGTTTATAGGAAACTTACAACCTAGTATCCAAGATAAGATATTGTTGATATGAAATATCCATCTCTTACACACTTGTGTATGGCCCTTCGTGATTATCAAATATCGATTATTCAATATGAGGGTACACCTTCATTAGCTCCTACAGGTCAATTTGAAGCCATGCCTCAAAATAATTACCAATCATTTAAAAAGAAAAAGAAAAACTTCATTAAGATACACTCTTCAAAGTGCTAATAACATTGAAACACAAGTCATTGCTGAAAATATAGCTCCATATCAATTTAGGCCAAGACATACGCAATTTTCACAATTTTCTGGATGATTCTCTCCATGCAATAATGTTGTAGTTGTTAAATAATAACATGATTCAACTTCCTCCAATTAGGCCTATTGATACAACAAAACATTTATCACCAAACTTTAACACGAAAGTATTTTGTCAATATCATTGTAAACCTAGACATCATACTGAAAGATGTATGCGTCTTAAGCACCAAGTGCAAGACCTCATCGACTCTAATAAAATCAAGTTGGCCACTATTAATGACAAAGGAAATAAATCAATTTTTCCACTTGTGATACCTTGATATCTATCCTACTCTAAATGTGCAAACTAACTAAGAGATGTGAATGACAAAATACCAAGGACACCTCAAGATTAGCCAAAAGAGTGATATAACGAAAAAGAAAGTAAATAAAATGAAATGCAAACAATTTTACCTCCCTTACTGTTGGTATCTCTTTGATTGGCCCTCGCTTGGAATGGATTGTGTGCTCCTTAGATGATTGCTTGAGTGACTAAAATGCAAGATTCAATGTGCAATATGATCAAGAGAGATGGGTAGATGATTGCAAAGGATTGAGGATGTAATTTGACAGCATGTAGTTATCAAATGGCTAAGTGTTCTCTAAATTCCCTTGAGGAGGGGGTATTTATAGAAGAATTTGAATTCTCTAGAGAATTCAGTGGTCAAGATTGATCCAACAAGGCCAAGATGAAGGGCTATGGTGGGTTGAGAACCCACAAGCCCTCACATCTTAACATGTGGAGGGTGAAATGGACAAGAGGATATGAGGTGGAGATGAGGTGGAAAAAGGACATGCACCTTGGGGGGTGAGGAGATTTCCGCAAAAAAGGATTTCTTGTCCCCAAGTGGGAGTGAAAGGGACATTTGAGAAATTTTGGAATTCCTCAAAAATCTACATGGGAGAAGGAAAGGAGGTTGGGGACATAAATGTGAATTAAAAATTCACATTCCTAGGATGATCTAGAGGGTAAAAGGTGGGCTCCAAAAAGGTGGGACTTGGTCACATGTGGAGATTGTGACAAGTCCAAGGTTCTAGAAGCCTTGGAAGAATGGAATGTGAATTAAAAATTCACATATAAAGGAGGGAATCTAGGACAAATAAATGTGAATTAAAAATTCACATGGGAAAGAGGGTCAATGTCCAAAAAGGAAAAATGGAAGAATTGACCAAAAAGTGGTGCTAAATTTAGCTAATGATCTTGGTTAAGGTTGTGCAAACATTGGATTAGGCTAATTAATGGAAGATTAGAGGCAAGTGGCAAATGTAGGAGGATGTGACATTAATCTCTGATTAAGAGGATGCACATCATAATCATGAATTAATTAAATTAATTCATATTAGGGTAAGGTTATGGAGGATGTGACAAGGAGAGAGAAAGTGAGGAATTTTAAATTGATTTTAAATCAAAAAGGGGAAAATGACTAAATTAAATAAATTAGCGTATTTATTTAATTTAGAGAGGAATAAGGTGAAAGATAAAGTATTAATTATTAAATTAAATAATTCACCGTTATGAGACAAAAAGGTATAATATTAAATTAATATTAACACGATAGTCGGAAAGGTAGTAAATTTAATCATATGGAAGTGATTAAATTTAGATGTCTACATTTTGCCCCTCTTCAAAATATTGTTAGGATAACAGTGTTTCGAAGAAAAATAAGATGCGAATGAGGCAAGAGGTGAAAGATGGTGATGCCCCTGGCGTGAAAAAGTTAATGATGCCCCAATGACCAAACTGAAGGAATGGAGGAATGGTAAGAGGATATGCCTCTCGAGAGGGCGGTCGGGAAAGGAAAAAGGGGTCCCCGAATGACGTCTTGATAGGAAGGAAATAATGATGCCATTGGATAGAGCTCGGAAAACTAAGCAATTTTGGCTTTTGAATAGAGGTGATCCGATGTACGGTTTGCAAATGACAGCCTTAGGAAGTTTGGGATTAGTTGGAGGAATAAAAAGTTAAATAAAAGGTAAAAAATACCTTTTTGGAGGAAGGGTTAAAAAGGTAATTTGAAAAATTACCTGGGTCATTTTCACTGTAGCAGTTGAGAGAAAGAGAGGAGAGAAGTGGAAAATCGACAAGGAGACATGATGCCAACAGACAATGACACTGCGATCGTGCACCGGGCGGACAGGGTTCGGGCAATGTACAGCGGGGGCGAAGGCGGGCAGGAGGTGAGTAGCCAGAAAACCCTTAGATTTAATTTACGCACTTTTGACGTAAAAAATGAAAATTAAAAACATGGGTTTTGTTGGGGGAGAAATTTAGAAAAATGGGTCTAAGTTATTTTACTGAGAAAAGTCCAAAATGGGTTGGGAATCGAGGAAGAAGGCACACTTGGGCGAGGCGTAGCTGCCCCAACCCAGGGCGCCGTCGCCCCGGAGGGCGGTTTCGCCCATCCACAGACGGGTGCTTCCGCCTCGTTGCGGGGCGGTTCCGCTCGTCTGCGGGCAGGCGGTTCCGCCCATCTGCGGTGGCGATTCGCTTCCCGGCCATGGCCCAGCTTACGTCTATGACCGGTGAACCGCCGTCGGCCAGTGATTACCCGCTATCGTCAGGCGAGGCGGTCTGCGCCCGTTTGCAACTGACGGTTAGCGTAGCGAAGCGAAGGCAGCACAATACTGCCCGGCGGATTACGCTAACCGGAGAAACCGGTAGGGGGAAAAAAATAGGAAAGAAGCGGAGTTAGAAAATAAATACTAAGGAATAATGATAAGTGTGTTTTCGTATGAGTTTACTGACCGATTCTACGTGTCATGGCGGTGTCCGGTGATAAGCGTGTGATATAGCTGGCGATGAATAGGGAGGAGACCAGTGGCGTTGGATCACGCAGGGCTAGGTCACTGTGTTTGGTTTTCAGTGGTCAAGGCACATGCGGCGATGTTGACCGCATTGATAGAGAGGTGGAGCTCAGAGACGTCGACGTTTCATTTCCCGATAGGAGAGATGACCGTGACATTGGAGGATGTGTGGTGCATCCTGAGGCTACCAATTGTGGGTCGCTTAGTGAGCGAGGTGGTATCCACAGGGGCAGTATTAGATGAGACGTTGAGAGTGTTGTTTGGTGATGTGAAGTTTCCCTTGGTGAAGGGGCAGTTGGATTTGGACGAATGTTTGAGAGTGGGTGTGCCAGCCTTACCATTATTTTTGTGTGGCCTGATTAGTGAGATACTGCTGCCAAATTGGAGCAGACGAACATGCAGTCTGCGGTATATGGAGGTGATCCGCCATATTATTGAGTGGCGGGGGGGACCGTTTTCCTGGGGTTCTTGTGTATTAGCACAGCTGTACAGAGATATGCACAGGATCTGCAATCGGGAGATCTCGAGTGTGACACATGTGACACTGCTGTAGGTTTGGGCGTGGGAACATATTGCAGTGATTAGACCGATAGTGGTGAGGAGGGGGACGGTGGATGACCAGGAGCCAGTGGCGTGGGAGTATGGGAAGGAGAGAGGGTGGACTTTCCGCTTGGA
>VDFB02000003.1:65900066-65939813 GCA_007258455.2 Sequoia sempervirens | reverse complement strand
TTGTGGTTGTTCGGCATGGGCAGCCACGGCGATTGCGGGTTCGACCGTCGGTAGAGAGTCATGAGGGGCATCAGGAGCCGGAGAGCAAAGAGGAGGAGGAGGTGAGGGTAGCACTAGGAGAGGAGAGGTCACCACGCTACCGATTCATTGTTGAGAGACAGGGGGAGGCGAGATGATTTCGGGTTCGCTGGATTGTGGAGGGCTAGGAGGGACAGGAGCAGGGGGATAGGGAGAAGCCAGCAGGTGGGGAGGATGAGGTAGAGCTGGCAGTTGGGGAGGGGGATGGGGAGGATGAGATAGAGCTGGGGGTTGGGGAGGAGAATGTGATGGATGTGGACAGAGATGTGGCAGAGGAGGATGTTGCAGTAGCAGATGCATTGGCATTAGTTCCTTATATACCAGAGGATCCCATTGTGCAGGCGAGAGCAGTGGAGGCTAGAGGACAGTTAGCAGAGGAGAGAGTGAGGGCTCTTGAGGCCGAGCTATTGAGAGCAGAGTGGCAATCATTGAGAAATTATGAGGCTGTGGTTGTCGAGCTGGGGAGGGCACAGGCAGGGGTGCAAAAGATACAGCGTGAGCTGACTAGTATGATATAGGACCGCGACATATTACAGGCGGAGGTCATGGTGTTACAAGCCAGAGGGGATCCAGAGGAGAGGACAGAGCAGGGAGTAGATCAGGGGACAGGGTGTACTAGTCAGCAGTCAGGAGATCTGCAGCGAGAGTGAGACGAGCTTCAGGACAGGGTATATTGTCTTGAGCAGGCACTTGGAGATATGGGGTTGATGCAGGAGAGGGAGGCCATGGTAGTAGAGCATGTACGGATTATGTGGGATGAGAGGGACACAGCATAGGCGCGGGTACAGGTGATGGAGGAAGAGAGAAATGCGGCACAGGCGCAAGTGCTGGGTGAGCGAGCTACAGCAGAGGCAGAGATTTAGACATTATAGAGGGGGAGAGATGAGGCAGTGGCGGAGGTAGCGACTCTCCGGAGAGAGAGGGATTTAGCAGAGCTGAGGGCACAGGCTCTTCAGAGAGATAGAGATGTAGCAGTGGCTCGGGCACAGGGGGCTGAGAGAGATAGGGATGCAGTAGAGATGTGGATGCAAACCCTACAGGCAGAGAGGGATGCTGCGATGGCTCGTGTTCCGACAGGTCAGGGTGAGGGTGGGATGCCAGGAGCAGATGTGCAGATGGTGGAGAGAGAGAGGGATAGATTACAGGCGGAGTTGGCACAGTGTCGGTTAGCTCAGGAGGCCTGGGAGCAGGAGAGGAGAGCTATCACCAGGGATTGAGACAAATATCGACATGAGTGGAATTCCGCTCGGGTCCAGGTGGCAGAGAGAGAGGACAGTATGAGAGAGGCAGGTTTTTGGATGGCCGCATATTATGATGCAGTTCCTAATCTAGCACAGCGGAGATTCTGTTATACCAGGCAGACACCTCAAATGTCTGCGCCATCTCAGTCATTGGGGACACACACACGTGGTTTTAGTGATTCACCAGGTGTTTCACCAGGCAAAGGAGCAGAACCTGAGTCTTCACAGAGATCAGATGTGGGGAGTTCATTTGGGAGGTAACAGGCTACTGAGTTTTTTGACAGATGCAGGATGGAGTGTATATGATTTTTTTTTGACAGAGATCAGAGATGTTCTATATCTCTGGATTTTGTATTTTATCATGTGATAGATATATGTATGATGGACATGGGACACATGTTATATTATTTTGATATGAGACAGTTCGTATTGACACCATGTAGTGTGTTTCTATTTATGATGGATGATTATATGCATATGTATATGGTGCTATATGTTTACGTGGATGCATTGGTTTATTTATGCTCATGTGTTGGGTTATTTACATGGATGATTGGAATATATGAATAATTACATATATGGATAATCATGCTTATGCTTATTTATGCTTATGTGTTGGTTTATTTATGTTTATGTTGATGATATGAGATGTTCATGTGGATGAGTAGATATATGTATTTATGAAATATGAGTAGTTTTATTGATGCATAGTGATATGTTATGTGTACTTATGGGATCTATGGTGATTTATATATATGGATGCCTAGTGAATGTATTTGCCATGTATGTATGTGTGTGTGATGGATTTTGTATGAACATTTTATATATGCAGGATGTGATGTATTATGCGTCTAACATTCTGTGATACAGGTGGCGATATGTGTATGGACTTAACATGTGGTTGTGCAGGTGACAATGGATATATGGACAATACTTTTATAATTTTAGAAGAATTAACACACGACCATAAGTGCTAATAAGAACTGACATGATAACAAGAGGTGGGTATGTGTTGGTGTAATTAAATGTCTTGTACCTTGTCCTAGGTCATGATTACACCTTAGTTAAGTTTACTTAGGGACCACATAGGAGGTTGTTGGAGATTTTCCACCTTTGGTGGAGTTGACATCTCATTACTTTATCATTTCCACCTTTTGTGGACACATCATGTGATTATCTTTCCACCTTTTGTGGTGATTATCACATTATCACCTTTCCACTTTAGGTGGAGTGATAAATTTTCATAGTTGTCTCATGTCATAAGATTACGACACTTGTCATAATCTTATGCCTTTCTATGTTCTCACCTTGGCTATATATCCAAGGGGTCTCCTATGTACTATTTGCTCAATTAAATTCTATCATATTGACAGAATACAGTTTATTCTTGTCATCTTGTCTCTATCTCTCTTATGTTTGTGCTCTCTATTAGGCCTCTAGATCTTGGGTGGCTACCTTCATAGCCAATTCTTACATGGTATCAGAGCTTTTGGAGTGCCTTTAGTTAGTCATTTGGAGAGATTCTTGGAGGGTTCCATTATTGGCCTTGTATTGCAGGTGCATTTTGGGAGCTTGTTGCATCAGATCTGAACTCGCCATTGCATCCGGAGTGTCTGAGATAGTCAAATTTGCCTTTTGTTTCGTCTCAATTGGACATTGGAGGCCAAATCTGCAAAGGGTTGAAGATTAGAGGTAGTTGCCAGATCCAGGAGGTAGCTACCACTTTGGAGTATTTTCCGGCAAGGGCGACAGCATCCGTGACGGGCATACGGCCGTCAAATTTAACATAGTATTTTAATGACGTCAGCACTGCATCAGCAGTTTTTTTGAAAATTTTGACCCCCTCACGGTTGACTTTTTGATTTTGCAGTCCATCTTCAGAGGCTCATATCTTGGTCATTTTGAGGCCTTTTTTGGTGCAATTTTTTTTGATTTGGGCTAATTTTTCGTGTACATCACAGTGGTGCAATTATTTTCTGATTTTGGTGCACGGATTTTCCAAAAAAATTGGATTTTTCTCAGATCTTGCTCGATTGTCACCGTTTTTGCAACTTCCGGGGCTCCGTTCAGGCTCATACGAACTCCTTTTCAGGTGCCGTTTTCTTTGAAAGTGCATGATTTTTTCTGAACTTCACAATGGTACTATCAGTTTGTAGTAATTGTGATCAGAAATTATACTTTCAGCACTTGGTCATTTTTGGCCTATTTTGACATTTGTAAAGTTAAGATCTCAGTTTGATCTTTTGTATCAGTTATTTGAGTCTGTTGTAGCCTACTTAAGGCTGTTGTAAAACATTGAAAATCAGAAGCCCACTTTGCTTGGCTTGCAAGTGGCCATTGTACACGCACTAATTATAAAGTGCCAAATCATCTTTTTGGGGGGGGTTCTTTGACTGAGTGAATTTGGGGGGGTGTCTTGAGTGCTTGTGCCTCTCTCTCTATCTTGTTCTCTTTTATTTTGCTGCTATGGGTTTTCCTAAGTTTCCCTTGTTAACTCCACATAATTATGCTTCTTGGAAGATTGATGCATGGAGTAAGTTAATGGAAAAAGGATTAACTCACTATATTGATGGAACTGTTGTTGCACCATCTGATCCTAAAGCTGATCCTACTGCTCAATTGGATTGGCTCACTAAAAATACTATGGCTCTTGGAACATTAAGGAAATATGTATCAAAAGATCTAATCTTTCAAATTGATAAGTGTAAGACAATTAAAGAAGCTTGGGAAAAGTTTGGTCAATTATATGGCCAAGTTGATGAGATTAAAGGTTATCAGCTTGACAATGATCTCACAATGTTAGATCCCAAGAATTTTGATACAATCCAAGACTATGTCACTAAGGCAAACGAGCTAAGAGCACAGCTTAAGGATTGTGGCATTGATAAGAAGGATGCACAGTTGGTCTACAATTTGTTGGGAAAACTTCCATCAGAATATGCAGCATTTGTTTCTAGCTTCCAAACCCATCGCTTGACAGTAGGTAGTTCTTTCACTATGCCTACATTTGATGCTTTCACAGAAATGTTGATGTTAGAACAAGCAAAGTTAGTAAGCATGGGGATTCTCAAGTCTTCAAAGTCCAAAGCTTTGGTGGCCAATCAAGGGAATCAAGGGACTCAAGGAAAGGGTTCCAATAAGAAGCAGAAGCAATCTAATCCAAAGAACCAACAAGATAAAGCACAATCATCCTCTCCAAAACAAGGGAATTCTTCATCACAAGGGAATTCTACATCTTCTCCCAAGAAGGGAAATTCAAGCAAGAAGGAGAGACCAACTTGTTCATATTGCAAGAGGGTTGGTCATGATGAGCATCATTGCCACACTAAGCAAATTGATGAGTTGACAAACATCATCAAGAAGAACAACATCAATTTGCCATCTTCCTACAAGAAGAAGGATTCATCTTCTTCCACTTCCTCACAATCAAAAGGAAAAGGGCAAGCATTTGTGGCTACTTCAGGTTCTTCATAGCAATGGATACTTGACTCGGGTGCCACTCATCATATGGGTTCTTCAAAGGAACAGTTTTCTTCTTTGGAGAAATCTAAGGTACCTCACATCTTAATAGGAGATGATACTCAAGTGGAAGTTGAAGGCGAAGGTTCGGTTGCCATGGATAATGGAGCATTTGAGAATGTTCTCTATGTTCCTAACTTGAGTGCCAATCTTCTCTCAATCTACCAAATCACTCACTTTGGAGATGGCAAGAAAGTTGAGTTTCTACCATATTCAGTTGTGGTCAAAGAACTTAAGGATGATGCCTTGGTTGCAGTGGGACAAGCCAATCACAACACACGGCTTTACTCATTCTCCCACTTTGTACCTAAGTCTCCTTCTATAGCTTTGCTCACTCATTCAAATTCAGAAAGCAAGCTATGGCATGAGCAGTTTGGACATATCAATTACCGCTATCTTCAGCAGCTTAGCTCCAAGGCTATGGTTACAAGACTACCTCAAATCAACTTTTCAGAAGGTGTTTGTTCAGGTTGCTCCATGGGTAAGCATCCGGAAGAGAAGTTTGAGAAAGGGAAGTCTTGGAGAGCTTTACAAGTTCTTCAATTGGTTCACAGTGATGTAGCAGGACCATTTCCAGTGCCATCACTCAGCAAGGCTCGCTATGTCCTCACCTTCATTGATGACTACTCTCGCTTCACATGGGTCTACTTTCTTGTTCACAAGAGTGAAGTGTTTGACAGATTTCTTGCCTTCAAGGCTCATGTTGAGAAGCAATCAGGGATGCAAGTCAAGATTCTTCGCACAGACAATGGAAGGGAATATGTGAACAATAGACTTGAGGAATTTTGTACTCTTGAGGGAATTACTCTTCAACATTCAGTTGCATACACTCCACAGTAGAATGGTGTAGCTGAAAGAAAGAATAGAACCCTTAAGGAGATGGCTAGCTGCATGATTCATGCTCTATCTCTTGGTCCTCAATTTTGGGTAGAAGCTATCAGTTGTGCCACTCACATCCAAAATCGGGTTCCCCATAAAGCTTTGAAGGGTATGACTCCTTTTGAGGCTTGGTGTGGTAGAAAACCAGTTGTGAGACACTTCAAAGTTTTTGGTTTTCCAGCTTGGGCACGTATACCTCCAGAGAAGCGCAAGGCATTGGAACCTCATAGTAGACCTTGCATCTTTGTTGGATATCCTGAAGGTGTTAAGGCATATAGACTTTTGGATCCAGAGACACATGAGTTATTTATTGAGAGGAGTGTTCACTTTGAGGAAAGCTCTCCTAGCTTGACCTCTAATCCTCCTCTTCCTTCCTCCCTAGTGGAGAGTGATGACAGTGACTTCGATGATGATAGTGACTCCGATGATGATTCTTCCTCAACTTTGACTCGCAAGATCACACCTTCGCAGGGTCCACTTGTAGTTGAGGCATCTTGTCCTTCATCTCCTACTAGACCTCGTTGGGCTCGACAGACTCTTGAGTCAGTAGGTTCTCTTGTTGGGGATCCTTCAGATACTCGAAGGACTCGGTCACAACATCAGAATTTTCCACATGCTTATATTGCTACTGCTTCAGATCCATAATCCTTTAAGGAAGCTTCGGGCATTCCTGAATGGGATTCAACAATGGAGGAAGAGTATAGTTCCTTGATGAGGAACAACACATGGGATTTAGTTCCTCTTCCTAAGGGAAGAAAGATGGTTTGATGTAAGTGGATCTATCGGACTAAGTATGCAGCGGATGGAAGTGTGGATAAATATAAAGCTCGGCTTGTGGAAAAAGGTTTCTCACAGGTTCCAGGTGTTGACTACACTGAGACCTTTGCACCCATTGCTAAGATGAACTCCATTCGCTTGACACTCACTATTGCTGCAGCTCATGGTTGGGTTGTACATTAGATGGATGTGAAGAGTGCATTTCTTCACGGGGATTTTCATGAGGAGATTTACATGGAGCAGCCACAGGGATTCATACAGGATTCTTCATTGGTTTGCAGATTGAGAAAGTCTATCTATGGCCTCAAACAGGCCCCTAGGGCTTGGTATGCCAAGATGGATTCCTTTCTTCTCTCAGCAGAATTCACAAGGTGTCATTCCGATCCGAATGTCTAAATTTTGAAACAGGATGATTCTCACTTGCTACTTGTGCTCTATGTTGATGATTTAATCATTACAGGGAGTACCTCATCCATCATTGGCAGTGTCAAATCTGCTTTGCAAGACAGATTTGCTATGACCGACTTGGGCCTTTTGCACTATTTTCTTGGGATTGAGATCACATAGTCAGCTTCTGGGATTTCTCTTTCTCAGCCCAAGTATGCTCTTGATCTTTTAGCTCGGTTTCACATGGCTGATTGTAAGCCTGCACTGACTCCCTTTCTTTCAGGAGTCAAGCTTGAGGCTAAGTGTTCTACTCCACTTGTTGATGCCACTTTGTATCGTCAGCTTGTTGGGAGTCTCATTTACTTGACTCACACACACCCTGATATCTCCTTTGCAGTTGGCATGGTTTCACGCTTTATGCAGGAACCACATGAGTTTCATTGGAAAGCTGCCAAATGCATCTTGCATTACATCCAGGGTACACATCATCATGGGATTCATTATGCAGCAGGTACAGGACTTACCTTGGTGGGATATACAGATTCTGATTGGGATGGTGATATTGATGATCGTAAGTCCACTTCTGGCTACAGTTTTCATCTTGGTTCTGGCCCCATTTGTTGGCAGAGTAAAAAGCAGCATGCTATTGCTCTTTCTTCGACTGAGGCTGAGTATCGAGGGGCTGTTAATGCCGCTACTGAGGCTATTTGGCTTCAGAATATTCTCACTGAGTTTGGATTCACTCTTCCTCGTCCTACAGTCATCCATTATGAAAATCAGAGTGCCATCTAGATCTCGAAGAATCCAGTTCACCATCAGAGGACCAAACACATAGAGATTCATATGCACTACATTCGGGAGCTGATACAAGAGTAGGTCATCGATTTGCAGTATTGTCCTACAGCAGAGCAGGTTGCAGATATTTTCACCAAACCCTTCACTGAGAGTATCTACCATCATTTGCAAGCTCTCTTGGGGGTGCGGGATGTTTCTTCTGAGGAGGTCACTTGACTTCTTCATTCTCTCTTATGGGGGGGCTTTTTCCTCACTCGAGGTTTTGCATTCTCATCTTTTTTCAGTTTTTGTTTCATCTCTCTTTTAGGGGGGAGTTTTTTCCCACGTGGTTTTCTCCCTTTCTCCGCTTTATGAGAGATTGCATTGCATTTGTACATGGGTACCTAACATGGCCTCGTAGCCGGGACCCATCTTGCATTGTTTTCTTTTGTGTACATTCTCCCTAAGTTGCACTTAAGGGGGGGTGTTGGTGTAATTAAATGTCTTGTACCTTGTCCTAGGTCATGATTACACCTTAGTTAAGTTTACTTAGGGACCACATAGGAGGTTGTTGGAGATTTTCCACCTTTGGTGGAGTTGACATCTCATTACTTTATCATTTCCACCTTTTGTTGACACATCATGTGATTATCTTTTCACCTTTTGTGGGAGATCCACCTTTTGTGGTGATTATCACATTATCACCTTTCCACTTTAGGTGGAGTGATAACTTTTCATAGTTGTCTCATGTCATAAGATTATGACACTTGTCATAATCTTATGCCCTTCTATGTTCTCACCTTGGCTATATATCCAAGGGGTCTCCTATCTACTATTTGCTCAATTAAATTCTATCATATTGACAGAATACAGTTTATTCTTGTCATCTTGTCTCTATCTCTCTTATGCTTGTGCTCTCTATTAGGCCTCTAGATCTTGGGTGGCTACCTTCATAGCCAATTCTTACAGTATGTAGTGATGGTGAAGATGGATGTCATTTGACATTTGTCAAAAAAGTATCAGTATCCTGAGAAGAATGGGAAAGAATGGGGGAAAATATTTGCACAACCAAAACCATAAGGGGAGTGTAATGCAATGATTATGAAAATGAAATCCTAATTCAATTTGCCATCTTTGGAGCACTGGTTTTTGCTATAGCATAAGACACAATACACCAAGGTATAGAGGACCGAGGTAGATTAGTGTCTAATGCATAAGACAAACACGCCATACAAGAAAGCTATCCCAATACCCCAAAGCCACGAAGACCTTGTTTGGGTCCGGTATTGAGATAACCACAAGCACGAAAGGATGCCCCAACATAACACCAGACCTCTAGGATCTTGGTGGGTACTATGTGGGACAACCGAGAAGACAAAAGAAAAGATCAAGATATGCCCCTATGTAGACCATTCAAGACACGCCATAATATGATGGATTATGGTGGTCTTGACAAGTGATCATAGGGAGCTCAAAATGATAAACAAAAACCAAAAGCACCAAAAGATCGCAATCAATTTCAAATGTTCATTGCCATAGGATCAAGGGGATAGATGGAATTGATGAGGTCTGTTAGGAAGGATGTATCCTGCTGAGACCTATGATGGATACTAAGTGAGAAGATCGATATGATATAGGATATTCAAAATTGATCAGATTCGTTGGTACAAGTGGGTTTTGTTTGTTAGGGACCAGCTAGACAAAGGCATAGCTTGATGACACAACACAAGGGAGATAAGACCCAACCTAAAGACCTAGGGGCTCGGGGGCCGATCAAAGATCGACTTTGCCTACGTGAAAGCGCAGAGCCCTCGTAGTTCATGGAAAAAGACCATGGATAAAGCGGAAAGAAGACAATGGTGACCGATGATGAAAGACACAAAACGTGACAGACAAATGCCCCGGGGGAGGATCAAATGACCAACCTTTCCTACGTGAAAGCGCAGGGGAAACATAGTTCGATAAAGGAGGAAAGTGACGCAAGAGGATGAGATCTAGATGGAGACCGACATGATGGATGATCCTATATGATGACACAGACCGACCGAAAGACATAAGCTCAAAGTGGGATATAAGGAAGCTCAGGATGAGGGATAGGTAAGGTGGGTCGTCCAGCGCTCAATCAACAAATACCAAGCGGCCTAAGCTGATGTGGGTGGGGATGAAAGTGCGGATGAAAGCACAAAATAACTAGGATGCCAAGTAGATAATGATTAAGCCCTCTATGGATGATGCCTGCTGACAGGTTTTCAGCATCAATACTTATCCAAGGCGCCACCAAGAGGTGGTTTTCACCATAGGACGGATTTATTTCTCTTTACTATTTTTGGATTTTTTTGTCACTTTTTTTTTTTTTGTTTTTTTTTGTTTTTTGATTTTTTGATAGGGTAGATCAAGCAGACCTAAGCGTAGAACCTTTTCAGATGGAGAATATTGATAGGTTTGTCAAGGGGATCTCCTTCCAGAGTAGTCAACCTATAGGCTCCAGATCCATATTTGGCAGTGATGATATATGGCCCTAGCCGGTTTGCCTCAAATTTGTCTTTCTTGTCGCGGTCTTGCTGAGTGTGTTGATTTTCCTTGAGAACAAGTTCACCAACCTGGAATTGCCTGGGGCAGACCTTTTTATTGTAATGGCGCTTAAGGAGATTTTGATATGCTTGCAGATGGTCGTAGGCCTTTATTCTTCGTTTGTCCAGTA
The DNA here is from genome assembly GCA_007258455.2 of Sequoia sempervirens. Taxonomy (NCBI): domain Eukaryota; kingdom Viridiplantae; phylum Streptophyta; class Pinopsida; order Cupressales; family Cupressaceae; genus Sequoia; species Sequoia sempervirens. The sequence continues at coordinate 65,929,457 of VDFB02000003.1, read as the reverse complement.
ACTCTAGCTGTGCCAGCCGTGCAATGCGAGCATCTTCTTCGCTGATGAGGTTCTTCAAAGAAATTCTCAATGAGGGGAGCTCAACTTCGATTGGAAAGACGACTTCGGCACCGTATACTAAGGAGTAGGGGGTGGCGCCTGTTGGGGTGCAGATGGATGTGCGGTATGCCCAGAGGGCAAGATGAATGTGAAGGTGCCAATCTCGTCCCGTGTTATTGACAACCTTTTTGAGGATGCAGATGAGGGTTTTATTGGTTGCTTCTGCCTGACCATTACCCTGAGGATAATAAGGCGTCGACCAACGATGCTGAATATGGAAGGTGTCGCAGAGATGTTTCATGGCTTGGTTTTTAAATGGCTTTCCGTTATTAGAAATGGTGGTGGATGGGATACCATACCTACAGAGACTATGGTAAAGGATGAATTTAGAAATCTAAGTGTCGGTGATTTGTGAGATTGGCATTGCTTCCACCCATTTGGTGAAGTACTCAGTTGTGGTGATGATGAATGTATGGTCGTCAGATGATGGTGGGTGGATCTTGCCAATCAAGTCGAAACCCCATTGAGAAAACGGCCATGGTGCTAGGAGAGGCTGAAGATCTTGAGCTGGAGCGTGGATCAAATCCGCATGTTGTTGGCACAGAAGGCATTTTTTGAAAAATTTGCTAGCATCGTGTTCCAATGTAGGCCAATAATATCCAGCTCGTAAGATCCTTTTTGCCAGAGCCATACCATTCGAGTGAGCCCCACAAATACCACCATGCACTTCTGTTAGTACCGTTTTGGCTTCGATCTCATTCAAATATCTCAGGAGGATCCCATCATACCCGTGACGATAAAGCGTGTCACCAACAATGATGTATCGGGACGAATGATGGATAAAGGATTTACGTTGGTTGCGTGTAAGTTCTGGGGGTATGGTATTGTCATGGAGGTAAGTATATATGTCTTGGTACCACAGGGAGGTGGGACCCACAATATCGCATACCATGTCAGTTTCGGGAACATCATATGCAGGGATTAAGAGTTGTTCAACAAGGAACTCACACTCTGTCAGATCCTTGGGCATGTCAATCAAAGAACCAATAGTAGCCATGGCATCTGCTGCTTTATTCTGCACCCGAGGGATTTGGTCAAACTGTATGGAGGTGAAATATTTTTTGAAATCATCCACCATGCGTTTATAGGGTAACAGTTTGTCATCCTTTGTGAGGAATTCATCATTAACTTGTCTGATAACCAGCAAGGAATCCCCAAAGACTTTCAAATGTGTAATGTGCCACTGTTTTGCAATTCTAAGGCCGGTGAGGAGAGCTTCATATTCTGCCATATTGTTGGTACATGGAAATGCTATCCTAAATGATTTTGGGATGTAGTCCCCTTGAGGAGTGACTAATAGAATTCCTGCCCCCGATCCATTATGAGTGTAGGAGCCATCGAAGTATAATGTCCAAGTTGGCGCTTCTGTTACTATGTAGATTTCTTCATCCAGAAATTCAGTGTCTAAGGGGTAAGCATCTGTCAATGGTGCTTCGGCCAATTGATCAGCGATAACTTGTCCTTTTATAGCTTTGCGCTCTACATACTCTATGTCAAATTCACTAAGGAGCATGACCCATTTGGCCATGCGGCCAGTCAAAGTAGTTCTAGATAACAGATACTTCAAGGGATCAATTTTAGTGATTAACTTGACCGGGTGACTGAGCATGTAATGGCGGAGTTTCTGTGTACTGAAGACCAATGCTAGGCAAACTTTTTCCATAGGGGAATAATTTAACTCATAGCCAACTAATGTTCGGCTGATGTAGTAGATTTCCCTTTCCTTGAGTGATTCATCATGTTGCGCCAATAATGCCCCCAGAGCAACTAAGGTAGGAGAGATATAAAGCAGGAGGGGTTTTCCTAGAATAGGTGGCATCAGAATCGGTGGATGAGCTAAATATTCCTTAATTTTATCAAAACCCATTTGACACTGTGGAGTCCATCAGAAGGTGGAATCTTTCTTCAAAAGATGGGTAAATGGCTGACATTTATCTGTGAGTTGGGCTATGAACCGACGGATGGACTGCATTTTTCCGTGGAGACTCCTTAACTGCTTTAAATTGCGTGGAGGTGGCATGTCTAGAATATCCTTTACCTTGGCAGGATCAACTTCAATACCTCTACGAGAGACTATGAAGCCCAGCAATTTCCCTGACGTGACCCCAAAGACACATTTTTTTGGATTCAACCACAACTTATAATGCTCTAACCGCTCAAATATCTTCTTCAGGATGGTTGGATGTTCTGCTCGTGTTTTGGACTTCCCTAATAGGTCATCAACATAGTCTTCCATGATGATATGGATAAGGTCATGGAAGATAACCGTCATGGCTCTCTGATACGTTGCCTCCGTGTTCTTGAGACCAAAGGGCATAACATTGTAACAGAAGGTGCCCCAAGGAGTTGTGAAGGCGGTTTTGTGTTGGTCTTCAGGTGCAATTCGAACCTGGTTATAACCAGAGAAGCCGTCCATAAGGGACAACATCTCATGTCTTGCTGTTAGGTCGACCAACATGTCAATATTAGGGAGAGGGAAGTTGTCTTTTGGGCAGGCTTTGTTGAGATCCCTAAAATCTGTGTAGACCCGTATGTCTCCGTTGGATTTGGCAACTAGAACTATATTGGAGATCCATTCAGAGTAGTCAATTGGTCTGATAAAACCCGCATCCAGTAACTTCTCCAATTCTTTCTTAACCAATAACGTGACTTGTGGATGCATCTTACGAAGTTTTTGCTTGACAGGCTTGGCGTCTGGGTGAATGTCTAAGTGATGAACCACTAAAGCAGGGTCTAAGCCTGGCATGTCTGAGTATGACTAGGCAAAGTTGATGATTCCTTCTTGGAGTAGCTGCACAAAGATCGGATACTCTTGTTCAGAGAGTGACTTGGCTACATAGGTGATCTTCGGACTTTCAGCAGTTCCCAAATTAACTTCCTGTGTTTCTTCAATTAGGATGGATGATCTGGCAGATAGCTAAGTTCCCATAAGGGGAAGATGAACATCTCCATCTTTCGGCGCCTCTTCAAGGTTTTCACCTTCAGATGCGTCCTTTATTTTTACTTTTTCCAGGTCAGGAAGTGCCTCAGGGAGGTTTTCACTAGATGACCTCTTTTTATTTTTCTTATTTTTATTTTTGTTTTTGCGACTAGAGTGTTCATCCTCCCTCAATCCCATAAGGTTGACGTATGTGTCTGCAGACATACTGGCAGGTGTGGTGTTATGTAGGTCCCAATCAATGAGTTCGGGGTGACGAAGGGATAAGTTGATGGTGCAAATGGATAAGCATTCGAACATGGACAATAAGTCAGTGTGATCGACATCATCGTATGCATGTATGATGGATTCCTCCTCGGGTATGTCTACCAATGAGCCCTCGTCCATAGTGATACTGTTAGAAGTATTAGATGATGTTGCGGGGCTTTTTTGTTTTCTATCATACCCGATGCCGACTTTCTTTGGTGACTGCGGTGTATCAATGGGTTGCAACCGCCCTTGTTCCTCTTTGCCTAGGCCTCTACCTTGATAGTTATGCTTTTCCATGAATTTTGTTGGCCAAGGATACTTTTCTTGAAAATATTTCTTTAGAGGAGTTTCTGGTTCGGGCTCTTCTTAGTATACCCATTGGCTTATGTCTTCTTTTGGTGCATCAACCTTGACACTCGGAGATCTGAAAGTGGTAGTAGGAATGTTTTTGCCACTGAAGGTGATGATCTTATCTTCCTTTTGTGTGGCATGTGAAGGTTGACCGTACTCATGTGGCGACGGTGGCATGGTGGCTACATTGAGAGCCGTATGCATCTCATACTCACCGCACCCTTTGTCAATGATCTGGACTCTAGTGACTAAAGGATTAGTGACGGAGGATGGAATGGTGGATGATGGATTGGAGGATAACGACTGGGATGCCCCCATTTTGACCCCAGGACAATAATGTAAATGGGGAAAAGATGCTTCTAAAGCTCGACAATACTCAAATGGTTGGGGGTCAGCATGGATGGTGACCTCTTGTCCGTTGACTGGGAATTTGAGGCATTGATGGTACGTGGATGGGACGGCTTCCATAGCATGGAGCCATGGGCGGCCAAGGAGGAGATTATACGGTAAGTCCAGATCAAGGACATGGCAGGTAGTATATTGGAGCACAGGTCCCACTTGGATAGGGAGACTGATGATTCCTTCTAAACTTCTCTCTGCATTGTCATAAGCTTTGATTGTAATTATCTGGTTGCTTAGGTCCACTTGAGTATACCCTACCTGTTTTATGAATTTCAAAATACATAAATTGAGGGCAGAGCCATTATCTACCAAGACCCTTTTTATTTTATGACGGGCGACTATGACTTCGATGTGTAGGGGGCGGTTGTGATCGGCGTCGATATTGGGCATATCATCTTGGCTGAAATGGAGGTGATGAGATGAAGCCAAGTGTCCTAGCAAAGCTTGGAATTGTGTGGGGTCGATGTCATTTGGTACCTGGGTCTCCTGCAAGGCTCTATTGAGGATCTCTTGATGTACCGGAGAAGACTTAAGCAAATTCAGAATGGATATATGAGCGGGGTTCTTCCTTAGGTGATCAAGAATGTTATATTGAGAGTTTACAGGAGTAGGTTGGATGGGTGTAGAAGCTACCGGGACGGTGATGCGGGCTCGTCGTGTAGTCACAACACATTGAGGGTCTTTGGCTTTAACGTGTATCATGGATACTCGAGGTTCGTCCCGCTCAATGTAATGAATAACGCCTTCATAATTGAAGGGCACATTCTTGTAATTCACATTATTAGTGCTGTTGTTTTGGGGATGACTAGTGGAGGTGCTAGGACCTTGACTATGATTTGGGAAGGCGTTTTGATAGATTTGCAGTTGAGCATTGGATGACGAAGGTTGACTGGGGTCAACCTTGATATCTCCTCGATCAATGAGATCTTGGACATAATTTTTCAAACCCTGACACTTATTCAAAGAGTGTCCCTTGATTTTATGAAAGTCACAATATTCATTTTCTTTAAACCATGTCGGCTTGGGTTTGGACTCATCGAATGGTTTGGTGACAGGGTATGTGATGGGGTAATTGATTTGCAACAATTTATTAAAAACGACACTCAAGGGTTCACCCAATTGGGCGTATTGACGTTTGGTGTTCCCCTGATTTCTTTGGTTTGACTGTAGAGGGGGACAAGGTGCCCCTTGAGGTACTGATATGGCGTTGGGTACAGACTGTTGTTGCCCTTGGGATGCATTGGCCACTTGGACATGTTTGGTGTCAGTCACTCCGTCGTTTACCGCATTCTTGTTTTTGTTCCAGAATCGTGGTTTATCTCCAAATGACCTTTCTTTATCATGATTGTGTATTTTGATGTGTCCTTTGGCAATAAGGGCACGTTCAAGGATAGGTCCCTTTTCCACTATCTCGGTGAAAGTGGTGACACAGTGTAGTCTGAAATTGTGGGCCATGTCAGGATGAGAATTTTCCACGAAAAGGGTGACCATGTCCTTTTCTTTCAGAGGACTTTTCATTCGATTGGCTAATGCACACCATCGTTGGAGGTAGCTGGTAAAGGTTTCTCCATCCCGTTGTTTCTCTTTTAGGAGATCTAAGGTGTCTGTATCTTTTTGTAAATTGAAAGAAAAATAGGATACAAACTTCTCTGATAAGTCTGCAAAAGTTTTTATGGACCCCTTCTCGAGAGTCATGAACCAATCTAGGGCATGGCTTGGTAGACTTCGTGGGAACAAGCGCAGGAGATAGTTATCGCTGTACATGACTTCTTGACACTGTGAATAAAACTATTGCAAGTGAGCCTTAGGGTCTTTGTCTACCTTGTATTTGTCAAATTTTGGAATCTCGAAATGTTTAGGAAATGGGATCAATGAGATGGAGGGATCAAACGGATATGGGCATATATCTTCAAATTTAAATGATTGTTTTGTGGCCCCAGCTTGAAGATCCTTAAGTGCGGCCTTGATTTCCAACAAGTCCGAGCTAGCTGGTGGCGGGTTGGGGGGATATTGATGATAGAATGATGAAGGATCTTGCTGAAAGGTTGTCGGATTGTTGAAATATGGGTTTGGATGATTGGATGATGTCATGGCTTGCTGGTAAGATGGGGGATTTTGTTGGTATGGGGGTTGTTGTTGTGGGGCATAATATGGATTTGTTGGATAAGAATGTGGGGCAGGTTGTTGGGAAACTTGGATGGGACGTGGCGCGTTGGTTTGTTGGTATTGGGGGTATTGGCTATGTTGTGATTGTTGGGAGGTCACATAAAATGGTTGTTGGGGAAATTATTGTTGGTTGTGGTGATAGTAGTGTTGTGGAGGTTGTTGTTGTGGCGTCGAGTGTTGTATGGACTGAGGTGGGATATTATGTTGTGGTTGAACCTTTGGACGCAAAAGGGATGCGAGAAAGGGAGATATGGTTTGGGTGATAGGTTGAGATGGATTGCCTTGTGATTGGTAGGATGGTTGTTGTGAAGAGGCCAAAGCATTGTGTATAAGTTGTTGTGGATGAGATGGCGGAGGTAGCGTATGCGTATTTTGTAGAGGGGGTTGTTGGGTACCACTCGAAATGTTCAGCTGGGGTGTGCCTTGTGGAGGTATTTGAGGCGGAATGGTAGATTGGTGAACCTATTGAGGTGGTATATTGGTGGTCCCAGGAGGTGAAGGCGATGTGGCAAAAGAGGTGCCCCCAATGTTGACTGGAGGTTGGTTGGAAGGAAGGGGTGTTGTTAACGTTAATGGAGGAGGTTGCGGAACACTTTGTGGCATGCCGTAAGAAAAAGGATTATTGGGATCAGGCACTTGAGGTCCACCTATAGCTGAGGTCGAAGCATGTGGGGGATAATTAACCTGATAAAGGACAGCATTGCCAAACTCAGGTTGATGCCAACCCTCGACTGAAGGAACATTAGAGAAGTATGAACCTTCGGGTGCATTTTGGGACTCTTGGTGTATGTTAGATGGGGCACCCCTATATTTGGACAAGTCAACATTGGAGGGGGTTTTAACACCCTTATCAATTAGATGGGCCAAGATTTCTTCCCCATGTTTCTCGAGCAAACGGTCAATCATTTGTACAGTGGCCGGATTACTAAAATGTTCCTCAAGTGTGAGTTCAGGTTGGTTAACCATACTTTCTTCACCATGTGGCGAGTTATTCTGATTCTCAGTGTTAGAATGTGATGAAGTACTGTTATGAGGATCATGAGGGATGTTGGTACCGTTGTTAGGATTTGATGAGACATTGATTGTGTTTTTGGGATCTTGGGGGTTGTTTGCTTGGGCATTCTGAGCTTGACGGTCAGCCATTTTCTTTGCTTGTAAACGGGTCTGAACGGGCATGCAAATGTGGGATGAGCAGATTAATGACGTTGTCAAATGATTTGATTATGATTGGATAAGGTGTGATTTGGATGGGGTTTGGGTTTGGATCAGATTTTGTTGGGATATATTGGATCGGATTGGATTTCGATTGGATTGGATTTGGATTTGATTGGATTGGATTTGATTTGGATTGGATTTGATTTGGATTTGGATTGGATTTGAATTTGATTGGATTGGATTTGATTTGGATTGGATTTGATTTGGATTTGGATTGGATTTGGATTTGATTGAATTGGATTTGGATGGGATTTGGATTTGATTTGGATTGGATTTGGATTGGACTGAATTGGATTTGGATTGGATTTGGATTTGATTAAATTGGATTTGGATTTGATCCTTAAGCTTGATCACGTGAGATTACCCTTAGTGACCCTAGAGCTTTGATTGATTAGTAGGATGATTACGGCACCGAATCCACCTTAAGCTAGGAATGGATTGATTGGGCCGAGGATGATAACTTATAACACCGAATTCACCTCAAGATGGAAGTGAATTGATTGGGGTTGAAGTTAAAGACTAATAATCAACTTCAAGTGCTATAGTCAATTTAGGTAACCACTTTGTAATACAAGGTTAGGACGGTTTGGCTAAGGGTGGTGTTTGGCAATGTGAATGGTGAAGTTGTGATGTATGGACTTTTGAATGAAAAAGGTGGATTAAAGATGATTGTGGAAAATGAATGGGGATCTATAACGGTTAACGAAGATTTGGAGTGAAAGAGTGGAGGTTTAAATGGATCAAATGGAGGTTTGGGGAGGCTTAGAATGAAAAAATGGAGGCTTAGGATGATGGGATAATGGTTGGGAATGATTAAATGGTGATTTAGAGGCTAAATGAATCAAAATGGGGCACTTTCGAGTGTTTAGGAGGACAAATTCGCCTCTTTGCAGCAAAAATCAGGGGTGCTGACAGCTTTCTGCAGCAAAACAGGGGCGCTTCCGCCTTTCTGCAACAGAATTAGGGGTGCTTCCACCTTTCTGCGGCAGAACAGGGGCGCTTCTGCCTTTCTGCAGCAGAATCAAGGGCGCTTCCGCCTTTCTGCAGTAGAATCAGGGGCGCTTCCGCCTTTCTGCAGCGGGACAGAGCTTGGTTTTGATGGTAAAGGCTATGGCAAGGACGCAAAATGATAAAGTAAGGCCAAAGTATCAAATATTTCACAGATTTTTCATAGGAAACACTTCAAGCAAGCACAATCCTATGACTAATATTAAGGGTATGGCAAGGCAAAGTCTTAATCTAGGATGCACAAGGCTTCTAGGGAGTCCTTGATATACTCTCAGTACGTGAGGCACAACCGTGAACACCAGCCCGTCACAAGCGTGAGTCGGGAACCCCAGCGAGATACTGAAAGGCTCGGACCAACTCTTCACGTCTATCTAGGTATCACCCTAGGTTCAACGCTCCGCCAATTACGACGTGACTGGATTGGGGTACAACTTTCGTTCTCCCCCCTTTTATATACCCCGCCAGTATGCGTGGTTGGAATCGTCCCTTGGGGTGATGAAATCCCCAAGCAAGTCCCACTAGAAAGGAGACACTAAGCGTTTCCAACTACTCCCCAAGCTCACACGAAGTGCAAGGGGAAAGCGAAAATGAATTAATGCCCCCTTGGGTGACACAAGAACAAACAATCACAACAAGAAATGAAGTTTAATCCCCCTAATTAGACTATGTTCGAAAACAACAAAGATATTTTTTTCAAAATTTGATCAAATAAATGGCCTTGCAAGCAAATGTTAGCTATCTTCTTCTTCGTCCTTGGTCAAATTACGCCACAATATGCTACAAAACATTAGGAAAAAACACCAATATCCTTGCCAAAACAATGTCAGAGGGTTACTACATGAAAATAGCAAAAAACGGGAGCAAAAATGAAGGTAAAATGATTGTTTTACCTTCCAAACTGTGCTATTTTGGGGCGCTTCTGCTTTTATGCGGTAAGGCAGAGGGCGCTTCTGCCTTTTTGCAGCAAGATGTGGGGCGCTTCCGCCTTTCTGTGGTAAGGCAGAGGGCGCTGCTGCAAAAGTGGGGTGTTGCGTAAGAAGCGGGGCGCTGCGTAAAAGTGGGGCTCTGCATAAGAAGCGGGGCGTTGCGTAAAAGTGGGGCGCTGCGTAAGAAGCGGGGCGCTGCCGCCCTTCTGTGACAAACTTTGTTAGATTTTTAAGAAAAACAGGAAAGTTGTGTCCTTCCTACTGCAAGAAACGTGTTAGGAAAACCTTTTAACTTTACCCCTAATTGCAGCAAACTCGTTAGGAAAAAAGAAAAAAGAAAAAAGAAAAACTTTGAGATTTAGGGCGCTTCCGCCTCAGGCAGTACCTTTCCACCTTTGTAAGCAGAGGCGCTCAGCCTCGCAGAGAAATAGGGCGCTTCTCGTTAACCTTTCTCACACAGTTCTTAGCTAAAACAAGGGTTAAATGTAAGAACCCGTTTGTGGGTCCCACCGGGCGTGCCAGAAATGTGATACCTTGATATCTATCCTACTCTAAATGTGCAAACTAACTAAGAAAATGTGAATGACAAAATACCAAGGACACCTCAAGATTAGCCAAAAGAGTGATATAACGAAAAGGAAAATGAATAAAATGAAATGAAAACAATTTTACCTCCTTGCTGGTATCTCTTTGATTGGCCCTCGCTTGGAATGGATTGTGTGCTCCTTAGATGATTGCTTTGAGTGACTAAAATGCAAGATTCAATGTGCATGATTAAGAGAGATGGGTAGATGATTGCAAAGGATTGAGGATGTAATTTGACAGATGTAGTTATAAATGGCCAAGTGTTCTAAATGCCCTTGAGGAGGGGGTATTTATAGAAAAATTTGAATTTTCTAGAGAATTCAATGGTCAAGATTGATCCAACAAGGCCAAGATGAAGGGCTATGGTGGGTTGAGAACCCACAAGCCCTCACATCTTGACATGTGGAGGGTGAACGGACAGAGGATGGAGGTGGAGATGAGGTGGAAAAAGGACATGCACCTTGGGGAGTGAGGAGATTTCCACAAAAAGGAATTTCTTGTCCCCAAGTGGGAGTGAAAGGGACATTTGAGGAATTTTGGAATTCCTCAAAAATCTACATGGGAAAAGGAAAGGAGGTTGGGGATATAAATGTGAATTAAAAATTCACATTCCTAGGATGATCTAGAGGGTAAAAGGTGGGCTCCAAAAAGGTGGGACTTGGTCACATGTGGAGATTGTGACAAGTCCAAGGTTCTAGAAGCCTTGGAAGAATGGAATGTGAATTAAAAATTCACATATAAAGGAGAGGAATCTAGGACAAATAAATGTGAATTAAAAATTCACATGGGAAAGGGGGTCAATGTCCAAAAAGGAAAAATGGAAGAATTGACCAAAAAGTGGTGTTAAATTTAGCTAATGATCTTGGTTAAGGTTGTGCAAACATTGGATTAAGGCTAATTAATGGAATATTAGAGGCAAGTGGCAAATGTAGGAGGATGTGACATTAATCTCTGATTAAGAGGATGCACATCATAATCATGAATTAATTAAATTAATTCAGATTAGGGTAAGGTTATGGAGGATGTGACAAGGAGAGAGAAAGTGAGGAATTTTAAATTGATTTTAAATCAAAAAGGGGAAAATGACTAAATTAAATAAATTAGCGTATTTATTTAATTTAGAGAGGAATAAGGTGAAAGATAAAGTATTAATTATTAAATTAAATAATTCACCGTTATGAGACAAAAAGGTATAATATTAAATTAATATTAACACGATAGTCGGAAAGGTAGTAAATTTAATCATATGGAAGTGATTAAATTTAGATGTCTACACCACCTAATCAAAACTTGCAAATATTTGCAAACTCGTTACCAAGTCACTCAAAAAACTTTGTTCAATATAGTGACAATGACTTGAAGATGATAATGACCTATCCAATGTTGTAAACATGATAGAAGTCCAACCTTGTAAGGGTCGAACCACTTTGTTTCCTAAAATTACTTTTACATATATTGACGCATCCATAAACACACCGGGTGAATCAATGATAAACCCATAAGGGGGATACTCATTGATCCCGTGTGTGTGTAGAGAATGTGATCACCAAAGAATTTTTATTTGTGCATGAACTTCAAAAAGATAATTATGAACAATCAAAAACATTCTTAGAAACTCATGATGGTTCTTTTCACCCTACAATAGGTTTAATAATTCTCTTGGTAAAAGTTGGACTTAAATAGTTGGATGTTTCATTTACCACAGTTTTGATGTCAAACCAATTTCATGTGAAGTTAGGCTATCCATGGTTATGCTTCATGAATGCGGTCCCATCAACTATTCACAAATGTATACAATTTCCATTTGAAGAAGAAATACACATTGTTTATCATAGTGGGTTTACGCTTTTAGCCTCTCATGGAAATTTTTTGTCTGATTACTTTTGGTCCCAACCAATTGAACCCGTAAAGCCTCGTGAGGAATTTTTGTTCATGTCATACCAAAAGTTTAAAGCTAAGCATATAACCAAGTTATCCTTTAGTTATATCCCACCTGAGGTTCCTTGATCTATAGTGACTTCAATGGACATTTTTCCTACCTCACAAGTAGTGAATGAACCTCATTCTAAACCATACATCCTCCCTTGACCACCTAGCATATATATTGTGGTTCCACCTTTGCCATCCTATCAAAGACCAAGAGATAACCATGTGATTAACTTTGTCTCTTTGAAAGAAACTAAGAATGAAATGGTCTCCCAACCTGCGGTGGTCCCTTTAGTTCCTCCTCCAAAGGAAAAAAGGAGACCAATGTTGGGGAACACCTCCATTACCCCTTTCCAAGCCGAAACTTGTGCGAGAAGAAATAAAAGTGCAAAAAAGAATAAATGATACATCATTCTATAACTCATCAGCTTGAAAAAAAATGTGCAAACTTACTTAATGATCATCCATCCATCCAATCCAACTCCGATGAATTACCTCCTTCCCACCCATCCTTCTCATCACTCAACTCTAGCCTACCACCCTTGCCAAACCATGGAGCTAAACCTTATCCCAACCTAAGCAAATAATGAAAGAGGCTCATACAAATGATGGTGCTCATAATCATGCTAATAGCATTAATATGCAATTTATTGTGATACATATGGATAGTGAAGGAGAAGATAAACCAAAAGAACAAACAAAAGATCATAACAAATTAGCTCTCATATTTTTGAAATCGATGAATTTAAACAGGGCAGTCATGATGATCTTCCTCATGAGAGTGATTCACCATGTGTTGAACCTGGTGCTATTCCTTGTAAATGGCACTTGTTGTAATTCCTTTAGCGTATTGTTTGCCTTCCATTTATGATGAGTAAGATTGGGATGTAGATGGTTTGCTTTAATCGGCTCATAGGTGTTGTATCTTTATGTGTGTGTTTATGTGTTTTCTTGCATGTGATGTGATCTCTCATGTACTGCTTGATGTGTTTTTGGTGTTTGTTAGTTTTCTTTGGATGACCCTTGTTCTTGTTGGCACAAGGATACAAAGAAAATGAATTTGTTGTGACATTCATCTATTTGTATCTCCATTCGTCTTTATGTTGTGAACATTGTTGTCTTGTGTTTCCTTTTAGGAACGATGCAAGGTGTTGAGACATTTAGGTATCTTCCATGATGACCCAAAAGATTGTTTGTTGTCTTAATTTGTCATTCCTCCATCGTGTTCATTGTTCCACGAGCATTCAGGGAATGATGTTGATTCCAAGCATAGTCATATTACATATTATCTATGGTCTATGCTAACCCCGAATCAATGGATCCCTTATGTGATATCTTTTGTCTTGTTATGTGGATTTGTCTTGGGGGTAACCCCTTTTCATGAGTTAGATTTATTGGGAATATATCATCGGCATAGGATTTTACAATAAGCTCTCATGGCCTTATCATGTATATACTGTTTTACTCTACCTTAAAGGTAATTTCTCATAGTTGGTGTTAGCAATTACTTTAAGGTGGGGGCATGCATTCCATTATGTGCTTCACTTTGTTCACACATATTGAACTTGGTGATGCGTTTTTGGCATATTGATCATTGTTGTAGTACCTTATCAAAATTATTGGGATTATAATTCTTGGTATGGTTGACATGTGAATGCACTTGGTGAATATCATACTTCACTAGACCTTGTGTATTTTTCATTTGCTACTTTATTGAAACTTAGTGAATATCAAACTTCACTAGCCTGTGTTGTTTCTTGTCAAGGCTCACCTAGTGAAGATCAAACTTCACTAACTTGTGATACTTTGGTTCATTGGTCACCTAGATATCGAACTTTGTTAGCTTGTGATTCATGAACACTTTGGGTATGGATCCTAGTAAGATTTATGCAAAGCTTGCTAGTTCGTGATTATCATACCCCCTTTGCATTGTGCTTGCATTGTGTGGTGTTTATATTTCATGTTTATGTTATGTTTTATGTCTTCATTGTGTATGCTTCATTTTTGTCATGTTGCATTTCACTTCATGTGTTTGTTCCTTTGCCCTTACATTCTTGCCATAGGATCTTGAATTTGGGGGCTAACACATCTCCTAGATTTGATATTATTCTATCTCTTCAATGTTTGGATAATTGAACCCTTCTTGGCTTATCCTTACTTTAGTGTGCGTATGAGCATAAGTTCATACTCTCACTAAAGTGGGGCCTAAATGTAGTGTCATAATTTCACACTACGTTTAGCTCCCCCTTTGTGCTTGGACCTAATTATGCATTTAATTTTCCCACTTTATAAATATCTTCAAAAATTAAAAGATGAGATTGAAAATAAACATTTAATATTTAATATTGATGTTTAAGGCCTTGAAAAGGATGGGTCTAGACTAGGGCACGCAACGCCCTTGTCCAACCCATTTTGGCTAAATTTAAATATGTTGGTGTTAGCATTTTAATATTTAAAAGTCCATAATCATTTGTCGGCTATCAATATTTAATTTTTGAGAAATTAGAAGAATTACATATAAATACAAATCATTTTCACCATTTTAATCCTAGCAACTTTGAAGAGCAAATCCTAAGGCAATTAATTGAGCATCCTAAGAGCAGTCAAGAGTAGAATTATCAAATTATTGCAACATTTATTTTAGTCAAGCATCATGTTAGCCATCCATCATATCTTCATGGGAGATTGTTCATGTTTCATGTTTATATGTTTTGTGAGTACTAACACTTGCAAGACTTCAAATCAAACACCAATTTCTTCTTGAAAGTGATGAGTACATTGAATTCAGTCCATTAAGGAAAGCAAAGATGAGTATTGAGTTGCAACAATTGTCAATTTATCACTTGTTTATCATTTAGCCTCTACCTGGCCAAGGGTAAGCTCTCTTTTTACATCACCATAGCCATTGTGGAGGTAGAAATACCAAAACAAGGTTTGACTTAGGCAAGCCCCTATATGACACAACCCTTCCCCCTCTTTTATGTGTGTAGGTTATAGATCTAAAGTGAATTGAAGGAAGATTAAAGACCTAATTTCTCATTCATGCATTCAAGCCCTACAAGTCATCAAATCAAAGAAAGTGGATTTTATCAACAACAGATGAAGTTCCGATAGTGATTTTAGAGGAGAAGAGCACACAAACCAACAACAAGAGAGTGAAATCAAATCTTGAGTAGTTGCTACCTAGTCCAGGGTGCCCAATGCCCTTGTCTAGCTGTTTCAATCCCAAATTTATATGCCAAGTTCTTCTGTGTCTACCCTTTGCTATTCTAAACTCTATTTTTGTTTATTTGTTTTGTATTTTCTAGAAATCTCAACAGTTTGCTGCATTTTCATAATTAAACTAGGAAAATCATTGCATCATTAAATTAAATCAATTAATCACACCAACTTAACAAAGGATTAAAACCTTGATCCACCATTCTAGCTCTTCCATTGAGGCTTGTAGCCAAGTGGGTATTGAGATCAATTTTAATCCTTTTCCCATTGTGATATTGGAACTAGTGTAATTTAGGACCTAGATCCCTTTTTCTAATATCACAATTAATTTGAACATGGTCCTTTTGTATGTAGTCCCAGTCTAAGGCATCATGCCCTTTCAACTTTGTGATGTCATACTTCACCTTCTTAGGGTCTTTTACTAAATCTAAACCAAACTACTTCTCTAGATTAATACATTAATCCAATAGTTTTTCTAGATTTAAGCATCTCAAATATCTTAATAAATCAAACCTTGGTAAATGTTAATTATTCTCATCATAACTTGTGCAAGCCTATCTTCTATAATAAGTTCCTTGTCAAAAACAACATATAAGTTTCTTCATGTGACTTCATCATTTTAACAATGTTCACTAGGCACAATCATCTAACTACTCTATTATTTCTACCTTCTCTTCTCAATTTTGGGTTATTGCTCACAAGACCACCTACAATGCAACAATGCCATAATACTTATTGTTGTGGAGTTCACACAGATCTCACTCCTATTATAATTAGAACACATATTTTTTATATCATTTGATACAATATTATATGTGGGTCAAATGACCAACCAACAACAAGTGCACAATCACAAAAATAAAATAAAAGAAAACAATGGAGACCAAGAAACAAGAATTTTATTTAATTACAAAAAAATTACACACACATGGATGCTTTATAGAAGGATGCAACCCATCAAAATGAAAGACCCAACCTCTACAAGATTCTCTACATGCCATAATCTAACCCCACAGACCAATCACTAGCCAATCCCCTCTAAAAATTCTAGCCCCTTATCATTAAAATTGCATGCTTAAATATACATTTATTATGAATATTGGCCTTAATAAATGATCAAGAAACTTTTGAGATAGTTTGCCAGGTGTTAACAAACATAAGAAACTACCACTTCGAGAAGAAGGTGAATTGTCACTCGAACTAGCTTGAATCATTATGATTCATAATCTAGATGAAGGGAACAACTACTCACAAGTAATCTCTTAACCACTTCTCGACCATTCACAGAAGAGAAAATCAACATACATCAAAGCCAACCATTAGTTGTCTTAAATTGGAAATCACAAAGATGTGACATGTGGAAGCAAGCGCAAAAATACATGTGTAATTAACAAACAATGGGTTGCAGAAGGACTTGCACATCAATCCAATGCTAATCTACCAAATTGCACAATAATGTTGAAGATTAACTGAGGTCTTGAATAACAATTGTTGAGTAGTGCGACAAAGTTGTACTCATGAAAGTAATTCAAAAGAGTTGTGCAAAGAACAATTTTATACAAGCATAATAGTTACACAAGTCCACTATCAACAAATCATCCACAAATAGAACATTGACAAATAAAATATTAGAAGAAACATGGTGTACAATTAGAAGAAACAAGGTGCACAAGCACTAGTCTTGTGCACTACAAACCAATAAAAAATATTTTTGGTTGATGCAAGATTATGCAACCCCTAAGATGTTCTTGCATTAGAAACAAATAATGCAAGGTTTCTCCTTCCATATCCACTTATGTGGCTTCACACTGTGTGAGGAGGACATCCCGACATCTATTTATAAACAACATGGGTTTGATTATATCATGAAAAATATATTTGAATTTTGTAAAACATTGAGAAGTAGGATTTCAATTGTATATCATGCCACACTTAATAGTGTATCTGTAACCAAGTGAAGCAAGAGACAACTTACATTCCACACTGCTTTAAAACTTATTGTATTTATCTATCTAATAATAATTCGATAACAATGCAATTACCATTACCAAACTAATTTATCCTTTTAAAAGTTTTGAAGATGAAAATTTGTGTGTTCACTTCTCTTTGATAACAATCTTTCCTTCCTAACCATAGACACGGTTTGCCACCTTAACCATATTATGAAACTTATAAGACGACTGTATTCCTACAAAGGAAGAGCTTAAATAAACCAGTCTAACATGTGGGCTTTTTATGCCGAATCGTCCTAGAACACTACCAATCATAAAATACAGTCCCATAAAAGTCTCCAGATTTTAAGATGGCAATCTAGCCAACATTTACATGCCAACAAAATAATCATCACTGTGCCTTAACAAGAATGAAACATAATAATAGGTCAAGATAAATGAGCTAAGTCTACTTTGCATGGCCTTAGCTCAACCTTCCGAAATTATGGTGGCAGTACATCTGAAAGATACCGAATGGGCTTAGATGTTAAGGTGGCATTGGAGGTAATATAGCACACGTATCAAGAGTAAAAAGATAGAGTGGAGCTTGGGCATGTCGAACGTGCTTGGGTGCTCATGCATTTCTTGCCAAATTTAAAGCACAAGCGTGAATCATCTGCATCTGCATGCATGCGTATATAATAACAATCTGCCAAAGCATCTCTCTCCTTACTCATGCGCCTATGGCCTCATCTTTCTCCATGTACACATAAAAAACACATTTGTGCTTTAATCAGGGGAGCATTCTTATGGATCATCCTGCCCTGTTTTTGGAGGTTAGATTCCGATATTCACAAAATATTGATATAATAAGTAAAATAGATCATGGAGTTATTAACAAATTGTGTATTTCTATTTGTTGATTTTTATTTGATATGTATAATCTTTTATAATCCCTTCCCTCTGTTTATGATGCTTCTGTTGTTTTTCAATTGCCTCTGATCTGGATGCGAGAATTGAGTAAATCCGATTTCTATATAAAAACAGAAATATTGATATCTATGTAATTCAATTGTTTTTATATAAAAATATATATTTTAATTTTTAATCAAATTTCATAATTCATGACTTAAACTGAAAAATAATGAGTAATCTATATCACTCTAACAAGAAATCCATGTCACTCTAACATATCTCTGTTTCTATTTCTGTAAATATGATATATGCAATTATATTCCTCCATTCAATTTTACAATTGTTTTTATTTCTGTAAATATGATATATGCAATTATATTCTTCCATTCAATTTTACTTCTAATAAACCCTGAAACTGTGCTTTACTTAGATGTGGAACTTTTTAAAATTTGCAGTAATCTCATGTCCCCATGCGGCTGCTTAGCTTATTTTGGCTAGCAGCCACTGCTCAACTTATTTAGGAGTTATTTGTGGAGCTGATGGCCCCATGAATGCTTAATTTTTCTTCTTATTTAAGCAGCCAGCTTAAATTTGTATTAATAGTATTAATAATAATTTGTACAATAAAAAATTAGAAAAAGAAAAATGAAATCAAATATTAAAAAAGAGGGAAATAAATTTGTGGAGCCAGGTGGATTTTTAGCAATATGCAGTTGCTGCTTAATTTCAGCCCCCCATCTTTTTCCACAGCTTATTTTCAATTCCTATACAATAGCTGCTCCATTAAAATAGGAAAAGATTCCAAAATATCCTTTCCCAACAATAAAATTTATGCATGGGAACACCCCTGCTGCTTAAATTTAAGCAGAAAATGGAGTTAAGCAGCCGCATGGGAACATGAGGTAATTTGACCGTTTTCCTTCTGTTTATTGCCTATTCCAATTATAATGCTGTTGTTGGAGTCATGTCCATGCTTCACTAATATCTAAAATTGTTTTTGAGTTCTTTATCTAAAATAGTCCTCAGAAGAACAGGAATCTCTGCATCTTTTCATTGCAGTGATGAGTTTTATCACCTTGTTCTATCCATATTCACTCAGTTACAACTATATGTTCATTACATACACATAATTAGTAAATGAAGATAAATTATTTTTAGAGATAGCAATGTCAGTTCTTAATAAGATAAGCAATCTGATTTGAAATGTTAGAAAATGAAGTTAAATCATTCTTACTTCATCATCTTTGAAGATGGCAATGGCAGTTGATAATAAGACAAACAATTCAACTTGAAATATTCAAAATCTAAATCATTCTTACTTCATCATCTTTGAAAATAGTTGACAATTGTTATTAAGACAAGCAATCTAATCTGAAATATTAAAAAATGAAGATAGATCATTCTTACTTCATCATCTTTGAAGATAGCAAAGACAGTTGTTGATAAGACAAGCAATCCAACTTGAAATATAAAATCAATGATAAATCATTCTTACTTCATCATCTTTGAAAATAGAAACATCAATTATTAATAAATCAAACAATCCAACTCCGGATATTCAAATATTAAGATGATTTTTGAAACTTTTTATAACAAAATCAAACTTATCTAATTATAGAAAACTCTTCCCATCTATAATAGCTATAATAACTGCAAAATTCCCTAAACTTGATAATACCTTCCCCTGTTTCAGTAGGATTTGAACAGCCGACTTCCAAATACCAAATCACTTAATGCAAGCCAACCATTTATCTATAGAAAACTTCAGACTGCAGGAAGAAAACAAACAAAGAAAAATACCTGAAACCTGAAAAACTGAGAAAGCCAGACATTCCCGTAGTCATTAGAGGAGAATGCACATCTGTAAGCCTGCCGTCTTCTTCACAGAATAATATAACAGAAAGCTGGATCTGTGTGAAAACACAGATATGCATTCCCCCCGAATGACTCTCACAAGATGTCAGATTGAGTTCCAGAAATTAGCCCCAAATGATTGAAGGCCTTCATCAAGAAGAAACAAAAATCTAGACCTTTCATTTTCCAATGAGTTGTAGGAATAGGAATAGGAATATGTACAGGTAACTGTAAGGGTATTTAAAGTGTGAAAGCGTGGAGTTTCCCGTGCACTTGCTTCTCACGCATCCCACCAACTCTGATCGCCCTGTGTTGCACGCTACGCCAAACGAAAAGCAAGCATTAAAAAACTTGCTCTTTTTATGCCTTGTCAACAAGACCTAGGTAGGCCCATTTCTCTTTCGTATTAGGGCAAATTCCAGAAGTTTTTTCTTCCATCTTCCTCCCTCCGCGCCCCCAGGGGCCCCCCATTATTGTTTTTTATTTGCTTCACTTGTACCAGAAGAATTATTGTGCTGAAATTATACAGTCGGTAAGTTGTTTGTTCTGGGAAATTTGAATTTTTAATGCTTCTTCTTGGTAGGTTGTGCAGAAGTCTGCTGGTGTTTATTGGAAATTGAGACGTTTAAATTTTTAAATAGGTTGTTTGAAATTTGGATTTGAATGTGTATTGGAAATTGAGAGGTTTAAGATTTTAAATAAAAAATAATATATCTGTAGTTTGAAATGTTTCTGGATTTGTTTGGATGAATTTGTTTTTATCAATATTTCCCATCACATTTCATGACTCATCATGAACTGTAGAAATTCCAAGTCTTTAATTTATGAATTATTTATGTTCTTAATATATTTTTTAGATTAATTAAAAAAATCATAGTTTGAATTTTGAATGTTTTGTAAAAATATTATATTTTAAATAAATTTAAGTTTATATTCGAAAGGAAATAAAAAGATTTTTTTGAATAGTTTAAGATAAAGTATTATATTCAATATACGTAATAATTAACTTTAAGTTAAGGAGTTAGATTGATAATTGGTATACAAATATATTTTTTAAATAAAAGAGGGGTAATAATTTATTCAAACCAAAAAAGAGTAGTACAAAAGGGGTATTACACACCTATGTCAATCCCCACTAAGTGGTCCAATTGTTGAGACAAATCTAGGGGTAATTGATCTCTTTACACAACATTCCAATTTTGCAAATGATTAGAAGCCCATCTAGCCAAACAATCCACAACCCCATTCCATTCTCTAGGAATGTGACAGAAAGAAACGGATTCCAAGGAAGCACATAGATGAAGAATCTGTTTTATAATTACAACCAAATGCCAGCTAACATCCTCTAACTGATGCCTCTTCAGCAAAGTCACCACCACATGGGAATCATATTTTTTTGTTGCATTGTGATTTAGAATTGTATTATAAAAGTATATTTTAAAATTAGTAAATTATGATAAATGATTGATTGAACCATTTTTGTTCTAGGTCAACCTATACCTACTAAGCTAATCTTCATTCTTGTGCCTATGGAATCAAACCTTGTGTGAAAATGAATTGCATAGTCCTAGATGCTTAAATCTACTCACCTTGATTTATGGAATATGTGTGCAAATCAAGGTGGTGTTAAGGAAAAGGCAAGTCTTTTATAAAATAGTTATCCAGTTGTGCCTTTTGGGCTCTTTTTTCCTTTCCTTGATTTTTGTTTGAATTTTTTTATTTTGAAAGGATTGTTGGACTTTACTTGTGGAATTGGATTGCTTGGTTTTGGATCTTGAAAGAGTTGGAAAAAAGATGTGTTTGTTGTGACTCAAGAAAGGGTAATCTTCTTTAGTTGAGGGTTTTCTTGTAAAAAGGTGCACTTCCTTTTTATTCAAATGTGTTAATCTAATTATATTTCAATTTTAGGCCATGTCCACACTAGGTGGTTATATATGACATTCGTTTTGTAGGATTTATTTTGAAAATGAATGTATAGAAGAGATTGTTGGGTGATTTTTATTTTGTATCTTTTCAATTTTTAGAAAATGTAAAAATAACATTGTAACTCTAACAAAAGTTTCTCAAAAATCTATGTGATGTAAAAAGTGTGATGTTGTTCTTGATATGCTCAAAAGTTTATTCTTGTTTTCTTAAAATTTTACATTTTGAAATTCACGGATTTTGGAGTATTTATCAATGGTGATTTTTGGATTTGCACGATTCTTGATTTTCTTGAAATATTAAAATTGAATTTTAGATCATTTTATACATTTCTATTTATAGGACAAGAAGTCTCCTCATAGAAATAAGAGTATCTACCTTATGGATACAAGCACCAAGGTTTTTCACCTCATTTTCGTGTCTTAGTATTTTGTTGTTCTTAGACTTTGAACCCTTATGAATGACATCTAGGATAGGAGGTGGAGTGGCCTCTTGTCATTCATCTAGTCAATGTAATCAAACTACAAGGTCAATGTGAGTATTAAAATATAGAAAGATAAGAATAAATGGGGTTAAAACATTTATAAACTTAATGCATATTCAATACATGTCTGATATCAAAGGTGTGGAATGATCATGTCAGAATTTAGCACAATCCTATGTGGTTGTTGAATGCCACTGAGGATCTCATATTATATATGAAAACACACTCATCATTTGCACATGGTCATTGATCCATCATGCTAACACTTCATTATCCTAGTTCTAGTAGCTCTTCCTTTGCACATGGTCATTGATCCACTATGCCATGAATGACCAAAATATATTTATTCATTCTCTAAAAAAATCAAATACAAAAGTAGTCATTTTGAATAAGATTTTTGTTGAAAGATATTTTCACAATATTTTATTGAACAATGTGATTGATTGTTTCAAAATCTTAAATTAACGACAACTTCAAATTCAAACTCACGCAACTTGCAATTCATTATTTTAGAAAGGGTCCAAATCCTTTTACATTTAGAGACAAGTTCTGAAAAATAGTCAGAACAACTAAACTACAATAAAAGACATACATCAATAAGATTGTACCCAAAAGCGAAACATGTAACATGTAAAATCACACTATAAGACACAAACCAAAAAAAGCAACAGCCAAAAGGGTAAGAATGACCATTTCAAAATTATTTTCAAACTGCACCATACAAAGGGTGTTGGCCATGTCTTTGAAATTTATTATTTGAAGATTTATTATTACTTGGTATAGGCAGACCACCTTATATCCATTCAAAGCCACCACATGGAGAACCGTCCTATTTCTGTTACACTGGCCACCAACTTTAATATATCTGAGAGTTTTTTCAGCTGATTGATTTTTAATTATTGTACTTCATAGTCAGTAAAAAGAAAGATTTGACAGCAGTCTATACTGCAAGGTTATTTTCCATGCCTTAAATGTTGCCCCTCCTGTGGAATGTTGCCCCTCCTGTGAAGAACATGGCTGAAGTAAATGTCAGGGAGAAGATTTGTTGTAGATTTGTTGTTTACCAAGAATTTGAGATCAAATATGTTCTCTATCATGCAATATCAACTTTTA
The DNA here is from genome assembly GCA_007258455.2 of Sequoia sempervirens. Lineage (NCBI taxonomy): Eukaryota > Viridiplantae > Streptophyta > Pinopsida > Cupressales > Cupressaceae > Sequoia > Sequoia sempervirens. The sequence goes on along the minus strand of VDFB02000003.1, from coordinate 65,906,153 downwards.
AAAGTCCTTTGAAATTGGAGGTTATTTGGTGGGTCAGACTTGTTTTCCTGATTATGCAAAGTGAGTTGCAGTTAAAGAAAAGTTGTTCATTTGCCATAAACTTATCATTTAGACTTGAGTTTGATGGTTAACTTCAACCACATTTCTCTCACTCAAATTTTCATACAAGTTATGAATAGGTTTTATTGTATACTTAGCTTCCATAGTTAAGCAACCTCCTAACAACCAAATCATAACATTGCATATGGTTTACGTAGTCAAGAAAATTGCATGCAACATGAAAATTATTGTATATTATTGTTCTTCAACAGACCAAACTGCCCTTTCCTCTCCTCCAAACCTATATTCTTGAATCACACTTAAACATTCTTTATTCCTTAACACTGGCAGCTTGCTGTAAAGTTTTCAATGTGAGAGGGCACTTGACAATTATCACTTGGAACTTGGAAGGTGAGATGCACTTTTCACTACATTCTTTTCACTAATTAATGTTTTCTTCTATTGAGCATCTTCTTTACATTTTAATAGTTTCATAGGATTTACGGTAGAAATTTTATTTAGCTTAGTAAAGTTATTTTGGATGTTTTAAAAAATTTGTTGGGCATTTGCTAAGTTAAAAGTAATTTTGGTCTTTTCTGGCTGTCTTTATGGCTGGTTTATCGGTTTGTAAATTGGTCTTCATGTTATGTAATATTGTCTACCTTATGTGCGTTTGTGGCTGGGTATTGTATGTATAGCAATGTATTTCAGCTATGCTTCATGGCTTCCTCCTTGTAATTTTTTTATTGTTTTGTTCAATATTTAAAAAAAAAAGTTAAAAAGTATTTTGAGACTATTTATAATTCGCATTAAAAGATCTTTTTATTATAATGAATAGTGTTATATGTCTTATATATTATAAAAACAAAAATGAAATATATTATTTACATTAAAAATCAGTGGAATGAAATCAAATATCAAAGCTCAAGTCAAAAATAAAAATATGAAAAGCAGGAACACTAATAAGCCACCATAGTTGTATGAGAAAGAGAATAAAGGTCCTTCTCAAGTGGAAGGCTCCAACCAACTAGAGGATTTTGGCCATCTAGAATGGGCTTCCTACTCATAGTAGTATTATCTCTATCTTTTTATTCTTCTTGAGCAAGATTTGTACAAATAGGAGAAATTACAAGGTCTAGGTGAGGAAACTTACCACTTTCAAGCTGTCTAATATGATCATGCTAAGAGGTGGAAGCATGGCCATGTGGCAAGGAAGACCAATCACGATGTCTATAATATGGAGAGTCTAGTTAGCCATGTCTAGAGCTATTGTTGTGACCATGATGATGCATGCATGGCAAAGAGGCATGTGTGCATGGTAGAGAGACACCACCACTAGTAGGAGAAGGTGGCAAATGAGCAACCTTAAAAGGGGCATTGACTTAGTAATTAATGAGAGTTTGCATGTTGGAAATTTCCAAATCCACTTGATTAGCCTTGACCTATATTTGTAACATGACATTAGACCATATAAGGGATTTAGTATAAACAAAAAATATTTGTCCACAACAAAACCTGAAAAGACAACTAAAAAATTATCTTTCCAATAGAAAAAATAATTTCCACTTTTAAAACATGTCAAATTTGAGTGTATCTTCCTAGCATTTTGGGCCAATCTCCTAAAAGAATCCAAAAAAAAGGCTCTAGCTAGAAAGACTTTAAAATATCATGACATTTTTCCCTTAGTTTTCCTAATATCTAACAACTTGTGATAATGGATAGATGACATGTGTATCTATCCACTTTGGTATATACAACACTCAACAAGAAGACACAATAACAAGCCTAAATTTATTCAATAAAAGGAGTGTTAACTTAGTGTAGGCCCACCATAAAATTTAATCTATTAATACCTTAAGATTAGTGTAAGACACCTTTCTTTCAAGAGTCGGTAGATAGGGGTCCAATGGCACAACTCACCTTTCCCATTTGTTTGGATTTAACACCTTGCACAACAATAAGCAATGACTGAAAGGACTTAAACTAAGCTATTCAAGGCTTATATAGGGAATCCTCTAAATACCACAAGGGTATGTGAGGCCTAATCTATGAATTTGAAAGTGCAAGAAATTCAAACAGCTAAGAGAAGAGGGTAACCCACCCTTCTCCTTCACTTCCCCAAGGTATAAAGTTCTTGGAGGCTTAGCTCAAATGAGAAAATCACAACTTACAAGAGGTATGCCTTTCAATTCACCCCCCGCTATTTATACTCTATCTGAACACTAGAGCTGAGGTCATCCCTTGGGGTGATGAAATCCCCAAGCAAGCCCCCTAGAAAGAAAAAAAATAACACTTATTTTTTATCCTCAAGATCACCCTAGGGTGTGAGAGAAGAACATATATAAATGTGTGGGGTTTAAAAGACACTTGTAAATTGTTGTCCCAAATCTAAGTGTGAGTGAATTTTAACCCAATTTCAATGTAAGAAAACAAAAAATAGACAAAGCACACATAAAATTAAAATGTTTATAATCAAGGTCTTCAATAAAACATCATGTAAACCACTTGAGTTAGTAGTTTACAAGATTGATGTCTTGAAATCATGAAAACACCTGCACACAAAATTCATAAAAAAAGTAAGTCTTATAGAAAAATAAACTACAAAAACAAAATCTTTGTATTTTTTTGATAAATAAAAAAAACCACTAAAAAATGACAAATCTGTGAAAGTTATGACCAAACAAAGTTTGAAAGTGAAAACCTGAATTTGGAAGAAAATAACCAAATTATGGAGATTTTTTTGAAAAAATATCTACACCATAGTGTATGCATTGAAATCAAAAAAATTAAAAATTAAAACAACATGAAAACTTAAATAAAGAAATCAAATTTAAATCTCTAATTTACCAATCCCATTGCAAACCTCAAAAAGACATGATGTGATGTTGCTTCATCTTTGGATGTGGATGCTAAATCTCAGCAGCATAACAATACGATTGATGACAGATTTTGACAGAGTTGATTGGCATAAAATGTGAGATCCCAAGAAATTATCTTATTTATAGACTTTGGAAGGAAAAATCAAATAAGAGATGAGGATGAGGATGAAGACTTGAGATAATTGAAAAATTGGTAGAGTTAATTCAACTACAAAATAGAAATTTCCATTTTGAAGATTGAAGAGATAATTATGAATTAATTGATTTGATTAATAGATAATTGTGCATATAAAGTTTCCATTTTGAAGATTGAGTTGACTAGTGGATGAAGAAGATATTTCCAAAATGAAGGAAAGTTAATGATTTAGGAAAGATTTAGATTCTAAAATTGAAGAAAGATGAAAGCAAAAAAAGATGGAATGATTGAAAAAAGAATGTAAGTTTAATAAATATTTTTTTGTACTCACATGAATAATTAAATAAATAAAAATATTTATTTAATTTTTGAAGAATTTAGAAATTGGTTAATTAAATAAATAAACATATTTATTTAATCTAGATGAAGAATATTGGAGATTAAATAATTAAAGATAATTATTTAAAAAGTGGTTAATTAATTAAACAATTAAAATTGCTTAATTAAAATTAGAGAATAGTTTAGAATAATAAAATAATAAAAATTATTTAATTATATGGATAGGAAGAAATATGAACTTAGAGGAATGAGTTTAATTAGGACAATTTTTAGTGTCTACACATAGTGTCCATGGTAGAACCATCTTTTCAATGCCTATTCAAGTTTTAAAATCCAATTAGTAGAAAAAAAGTTATGATAGTTTGAATAACAAGTAGTTTTTATAAAATTGATAAGGTGCTTGAATTAGAGCTAAGCCCCCTGGTTGGCCAACTCTTGGTCACCTAGGTGACCGTAGGCTAAGCAGAGGGGGTTAAAAGCACCTGGAAGCTTAGGATAAGCCCCAGTGATCAACATGTAATCGCAGGCTTATACTATAGCGAAGCTCCTGGACATCAATATGACCAGGAATCAAATCAAAAAATATTTAAAAAGCCAAACCCATTAAACTAAAAATCCACTCGCACCCAAATCTACAGAATTGTGAGTTTTATAAGTCAAATACAATTAAAATGTTTCATATAAGCGAATTTAAAACACATGAAAAGATAACTACAAACCCATGGTTTTGATGATTTCGACAATTGTTTTCAACTAAAAACCCATGGTTTTGGTTGTTTGAAGGCAGTTTATCCTAGACATTCATGGTTTTGGGCTTTTTTAAGGCAGATTTTAACTAAAAATCATGGTTTGGGCCTTTTTAGGTGATTTTACCCTAAAACTCATGGTTTTGGTCCTTTTTAGACAATTTTACCCTAAAACTTGTGGTTTCACCAAAATCTTAATGAATTTTTAATTTGAGTCAATTTTACCTTGAATTTTGAATGTGTACCTTCCAATAGCCTTGTAAAAACCTCAAAAAAAATTGTCAGAGAAATATCAAATGTTTTATGTCAAAATTTGTTTCTCAACCGTCTTGATTGTAATGTAGTCAATTTTCCTCTTTGACACACTTGCAAAAACTTTATTGTTAAAACCATTTAAAGACCTTCAAACATAGTACAAATCAACAACAAAACACACAAATACAAAAATGAAGTGAAATATTGGGTAAATCCCTAACGAAGTTGCCAAAATGTAATGCTGGAAATTGAAACTCAAACATAAATAAAAAACCAATTCAAGTTCATATTCCAAACTAAACAAAATCTTTAGATGGAGCTCAACAAGTGAAAGAAAACAAGATAATAACATCAAAACCAACATGAAATGTTACCAAAAGCCTCCATTGTTGAATGGTTTCCTCCAATAACTTTGGGATGTGGATGCTCCTTGCTTGAAGATCGCCAATTCAACAACATATACTTAGCATGAGTGGTGATTTTGGAGGGGAGAGTGCCTAAATTTATAGGCTTTTGGGAGAAGGAATGGATGATAAGATTTGATTATGAGATAAAGGGTGGAGAATGGTTGAGAGGAATTCTTAAGGGGGAGGATATGTTACACCCCAATGCTAGATTACCAAATTACTTTTACCTATATGAGTAAATATGATTTTAGTGCATGATTATGTCTTGATGATGTTCAATGGATGAATGAAATGTATGAATATGCATTATGATGAAATTAATTTTTAAATTCTTTAATGATGCTTATGTTATATGATGAATGTGATTTATATGTTATCAACTAACTACAAACATGTTTCTCTAAGTTGGATGCAGGAAAGGTTAGAACACTCCAGTGGGGGGAAGGAGAGTATCACCTAGGAGAGGAGGTTGGTATGAGAACCATTGGCATATCTATCTGAGTAGACACACACACTCACTTGCATAGGTTAGAGGAACCTTGTTAGGTAAATATGAGTTTTGTATTGGTAAGTGTTAAACCTAAGTTGATAGCTTTTTAATTGATAGGAAAGTTAGGTTTGGTTGTCTTTAATCCTCCTTGATTGTTTAGTCAATTTGATTTAGAGTATTAAAACTCTTGTGATTAGCTTATGTTATATATATTGTGTATCTAAATATATATATACGGATATGTATGTGTGTGTGTGTGGTGGCGCATATATATATATATACATGTGGTAGCCATAATAATGGTAGATATGCCATGCGAATATGGAAGTAAATGGTGGTTTATAAAGGTAGCTTTATATGGCTAATGAATCGCCAACTTAGGCGCCTCATACAACATTTTTAAAACATCATTGAAGTTGAGTTTATATCTCAATTTATAGATGTTAAAATAGCCATGCATAATGGCGTTTGACTGAGTAAAACACATGAGTAATGGTTATCATTTTAGCCCATGACTTGGGTGATAGAATGAGAGATGGAGTTTTCTTTTGATTGGGATTCAACGTGCCAGTTAGTAGATTGTTTTTGTAACAATAAACTGCTAACAAAGATGTTGTGGCATAAAGAGCATGAAGTCAAATTTTTTTTAAGTCTTATTAACTGAACTTGCATTATGTCAATACTACAATCTCAACGTGGAATGGTAGCAAATTAGAATAAGTCAAAATATAAAATCTTGCAAACAAATAAGAAATGAGTCGATCAATCTAACTCCACACCTGGCAGGTTTGATTGG
>VDFB02000003.1:65869127-65899966 GCA_007258455.2 Sequoia sempervirens | reverse complement strand
AAGTTTATATTCGAAAGGAAATAAAAAGATTTTTTTTGAATAATTTAAGATAAAGTATTATATTCAATATACATAATAATTAACTTTAAGTTTAGGAGTTAGATTGATAATTGATATACAAATATATATTTTAAATAAAAGAAGGGTAAAAATTTATTCAAACCAAAAAAGAGCAGTACAAAAGGGGTATTACACACCCATGTCAATCCCCACTAAGTGGTCCAACTGTTGAGACAAATCTTGGCGTAATTGACCTCTTTACACAATATTCCAATTTTGCAAATGATTAGAAGCCCATTTAGCCAAACAATCCGCAACCCCATTCCATTCTCTAGGAATGTGACAAAAAGAAATGGATTCCAAGGAAGCACATAGATGAAGAATTTGTTTTATAATTACAACCAAATGCCAACTGACATCCTCTAACTAATGCCTCTTCAGCGGAGTCACCACCACCTGGGAGTCAAATTTTTTTGTTGCATTGTGATTTAGAATTATATTATAAAATTATATTTTAAAATTAGTAAATTATGATAAATGATTGATTGAACTATTTTTTTGTTCTAGGTCAACCTATACCTACTAAGCTAATCTTCATTCTTGTGCCTATGGAATCAAACCTTGTGTGAAAATGAATTGCATAGTCCTAGATGCTTAAATCCACTCACCTTGATTTATGGAATATGTGTGCAAATCAAGGTGGTGTTAAGGAAAAGGCAAGTCTTTTGTAAAATAGTTATCCACTTTTTCCTTTTGGGCTCTTTTTTCCTTTCCTTGATTTTTGTTTGAATTTTTTATTTTGAAAGGATTGTTGGATTTTATTTGTGGAATTGGATTGCTTGGTTTTGGATCTTGAAAGAGTTGGAAAAAAGAAGCGTTTGTTGTGACTCAAGAAAGGGTAATCTTCTTTAGTTGAGGGTTTTCTTGTAAAAAGGTACACTTCCTTTTTATTCAAATTTGTTAATCTAATTATATTTCAATTTTAGGCCATTTCCACACTAAGTGGTTACATATGACATTCATTTTGTAGGATTTATTTTGAAAATGAATGTATAGAAGAGATTGTTGGGTGATTTTTATTTTGTATCTTTTCAATTTTTAGAAAATGTAAAAATAACATTGTAACTCTAGCAAAAGTTTCTCAAAAATCTATGTGATGTAAAAAGTGTGATGTTGTTCTTGATATGCTCAAAAGTTTATTCTTGATTTCTTAAAATTTTACATTTTGAAATTCAAGGATTTTGGAGTATTTATCAAATGGTGATTTTTGGATTTGCACGATTCTTGATTTTCTTGAAATATTAAAATTGAATTTTAGATCATTTTATACATTTCTATTTATAGGACAAGAAGTCTCCTCATAGAAATAAGAATATCTACCTTATGGATACATGCACCAAGGTTTTTCACCTCATTTTTGTGTCTTAGTATTTTGTTGTTCTTAGACTTTGAACCATTATGAATGACATCTAGGATAGGAGGTGGAGTGGCCTCTTGTCATTCATCTAGTCAATGTAATCAAACTACGAGGTCAATGTGAGTATTAAAATATAGAAAGATAAGAATAAATGGAGTTAAAACATTTATAAACTTAATGAATATTCAATACATGTTTGATATCAAAGGTGTGGAATGATCATGTCAGAATTTAGCACAATCCTATGTGGTTGTTGAATGCCATTGAGGATCTCATATTATATATGAAAACACACTCATCATTTGCACATGGTCATTGATCCATCATGCTAACACTTCATTTTCCTAGTTCTAGTAGCTCTTCCTTTGCACATGGTCATTGATCCACTATGCCATGAGTGACCAAAAATATATTTATTCATTCTTTAAAAAAATCAAATACAAAAGTAGTCATTTTGAATAAGATTTTTGTTGAAAGATATTTTCACAATAGTTTATTGAACAATGTGATTAATTGTTTCAGAATCTTAAATTAACGACAACTTCAAATTCAAACTAACACAACTTGCAATTCATTATTTTAGAAAGGGTCCAAATCCTTTTACATTTAGAGACAAGTTCTGAAAAATAGTCAGAACAACTAAACTACAATAAAAGGCATACATCAATAAGATGTACCCAAAAGCGAAACATGTAACATGTAAAATCACACTATAAGACACAAACCAAAAAAAGCAACAGCAAAAGGCTAAGAATGACCATTTCAAAATTATTTTCAAACTGCACCATACAAAGGGTGTTGACCATGTCTTTGAAATTTATTATTTTAAGATTTATTATTACTTGGTATAGGCAGACCACCTTATATCCATTCAAAGCCACCACATGGAGAACCGTCCTATTTCTGTCACACTGGCCACCAACTTTAATATATCTGAGAGGTTTTTCAGCTGATTGATTTTTAATTATTGTACTTCATAGTCAGTAAAAAGAAAGGTTTGACAGCAGTCTATACTACAAGGTTCTTTTCCATGCCTTAAATGTTGCCCCTCCTGTGAAGAACATGGCTGAAGTAAATGTCAGGGAGAAGATTTGTTGTAGATTTGTTGTTTACCAAGAATTTGAGATCAAATATGTTTTCTATCATGCAATATCAACTTTTAGAAGTCCTTTGAAATTGGAGGTTATTTGGTGGGTCAGACTTGTTTTCCTGAGTATGCAAAGTGAGTTGCAGTTGAAAAAAGTTGTTCATTTGCCATAAACTTATCATTTAGACTTGAGTTTGATGGTTAACTTCAACCACATTTCTCCCACTCAACTTTTCATACAAGTTATGACTAGATTTTATTGTATACTAAGCTTCCATAGTTAAGCAACCTCGTAACAACCAAATCATAACATTGCATATGGTTTACGTAGTCAAGAAAATTGCATGCAACATGAAAATTATTGTATATTATTGTTCTTCAACAGACCAAACTGCCCTTTCCTCTCCTCTATAAACTATATTCCTGAATCACACTTAAACACTCTTTATTCCTTAACACTGGCAGCTTGCTGTAAAGTTTTCAATGTGAGAGGGCACTTGACAATTATCACTTGGAACTTGGAAGGTGAGATACACTTTTCACTACATTCTTTTCAGTAATTAATGTTTTCTTTCTATTGAGCATCTTCTTTACATTTTAATAGTTTCATAGGATTTACGGTAGAAATTTTATTTAGCTTAGTAAAGTTATTTTGGATGTTTTAAAAAATTTGTTGGGCATTTGCTAAGTTAAAAGTAATCTTGGTCTTTTCTGGCTGTCTTTATGGCTGGTTTATCGGTTTGTAAATTGGTCTTCGTGTTATGTAATATTGTCTACCTTATGTGAGTTTGTGGCTGGGTATTGTATGTATAGCAATGTATTTCAGCTATGCTTCATAGTTTCATCCTTGTAATTTTTTTATTGTTTTGTTCAATATTTTTTTTAAAAAAGTTAAAAAGTATTTTGAGACTATTTATAATTCACATTAAAAGATCTTTTTATTATAATGAATAGTGTTATATGTCTTATATATTATAAAAACAAAAATGAAATATATTATTTACATTAAAAATCAGTGGAATGAAATCAAATATCAAAGCTCAAGTCAAAAATAAAAATATGAAAAGCAGGTACACTAATAAGCCACCATAGTTGTATGAGAAAGAGAATAAAGGTCCTTCTCAAGTGGAAGGCTCCAACCAACTAGAGGATTTTGGCCATCTAGAATGGGCTTCCTACTCATAGTGGTATTATCTCTATCTTTTTATTCTTCTTGAGCAAGATTTGTACAAATAGGAGAAATTACAAGGTCTAGGTGAGGAAACTTACCACTTTCAAGCTGTCTAATATGATCATGCTAAGAGGTGGAAGCATGGCCATGTAGCAAGGGAGACCAATCACGATGTCTATAATATGGAGAGTCTAGTTAGCCATGTCTAGAGCTATGGTTGTGACCATGATGATGCATGCATGGCAAAGAGGCATGTGTGCATGGTAGAGAGACATCACCACTAGTAGGAGAAGGTGGCAAATGAGCAACCTTAAAAGGGGCATTGACTTAGTAATTAATGAGAGTTTGCATGTTGGAAATTTCCAAATCCACTTGATTAGCCTTGACCTATATTTGTAACATGACATTAGAGCATATAAGAGATTTAGTATAAACAAAAAATATTTGTCCACAACAAAACCTGAAAAGACAACTAAAAAATTATCTTTCCAATAGAAAAAATAATTTCCACTTTTAAAACTATATGCACGTAAAAATGGTCACATTATAATAAGTTTGGTAATTAATTAAATATAAATTATTTAATTAATCTCGTAAAGTCATCTACATATAAATAAATTTAATTATTTATTTATATTGTTCATTCTTATGATTCTTCTACATTAATTAAATAAAGAACTTTATTTAATTAATTACCATCTCCCATATTCCTCTTAATTAAATTAAATAAATTTTCATAATTTATTTATATTTGATTATCATGTTATTCCAAATTTGAAAATTTGAATTCAAAAATGGAATATTCCTCCTCTTCATCTCATAGTTAAATTAAATATTTTAAATATTTAATTTAATGCCTTCTAAATCCATCTCTCTCACATAATTAAATATTACTTATTTAATTATGCGGCCTTTTAATCTCATCTTCACACATAATTAAATATTGCTTATTTAATTATGCGGCTTTCTAATCTCATCTTCACATATAATTAAGTAAGTTTACTTATTTAATTATGAAAATTCATTTTAACTCATTCTTCAAAATGGCAACCTTCCTTTAGTTCTAAATGGAAAAAAATGATGAAGAGGAAACCTTCTATCTATCTCTCGACTTTCGAAAATCCTATACCGTTCATCTTACCAGACTGAATCTCATCCGTTGATCTTTGCCAACTAAGCGTTTGCCTTCGAAAAATCTATAAATCAAACCATTCACAAGCCATTCAAAAATCTAATCTTCAGACATCCTTATGCTGTCAAAATATTCTATCTTTCATACATCATTCTCCTTCAAACCTTTACCATATCGTTATGCTGTTGAAGTGAACAACCAACATTCCTCCATTGTCAACCTTCAAAGATTCGGTATTCTTAGTATAATATGCATTTATTTTTAAATCTCATTCTTTAGCTGTCATTTTGTTGAAGCTTGGTCTGCTGGTCTGAGAGCCATTCGAAGCAACAAAACGGTGAAGTTAGAGGAGGATAAGACGATTTCGAGAGGCTGCTGTTATGGTTTGTTTTATTTTGTTTTCCTTTTTCAGCTTCTCGATTTAATGTTTTATTAACATGTGTTGGATTTTTATTTAAATAAGACAATATTTTTATACACACATTTAAATGGCGCCCACTGTGGGGCTCGAACCCATGAATTTAACATTTTCTATGAGTTTTTGTTGATAGTTTCCGCGTTCTAGAATCGATTTTTCAGAAAAATTTGGCGTTTATGAGCATTCGACATTTTCTGCGGCACATACGGGGTTTTCTGATTTTTATTTTGCAGGATTTTGGAGCGCATATAGCAACTGTTTCGGCGCATCCAGGGACTGTTTCAGCGCATCCAGGGACTGTTCCGATGCATATACGGTAAAGAATGGCGCATATACCCTTTCATTAAAAATCTGTTAAAAAAAAAAAATTAGGGCGCATATAGCAAATGTTTAGGCGCATCTAGTGTCTGTTCTGGCGCATCTGAGCTTATTTAGCATTCTAAAATTTTTCTGACGCGCATCTGGTGTTTGTTCTGGTGCATCTGAGCTTATTTAGCATTCTAAAAAAAATTTGACGCGCATCTAGTGTCTGTTTTGGCGCATCTAGGCTTATTTAGCGTTCTAAAAATTTTCTGACGCGCATCTGGTGTCTATTCTAGCGCATCTGGGCTTATTTAGCATTCTAAAAATTTTCTGACGCGCATCTGGTGTCTGTTCTGGCGCATCTGGGGCTTATTTAGCATTTTGGATTGTGTTTTAGCGCATACAAGCAGCATTTTCATAGGAATTCTTAAAATGGTTGTATCTTGGTCATTTTTTAGTCTTTTTCAGAGCTTTTTTTTTTAAATGGGGTATAATTTCATAAGCTATCTGATGGTGTAATTTTTTATCAGATTTGACAGATTTACATCTTTCAAATTCTCACATTTTTGAAAAAAAATTGCTTGTTTTGGGATTTAATCACTTTTGCTTGCATGAATGTGTTTCTTCTTGTCTTGGTGACTTGTTGGTGAATCATACAGAGCTGAAAAAGTGTTGGAATCAGTCACAACATCAATTTGGAAAGCGAAAATAACTAGGTGCACAGTTCGTTTCATCCTTCATCTCTTAATCTTGTTTGTCACACATTTCAATTTGGGGCATAAAATTAATCATTGTTTGCAAACACATTTGGATTTGGGCTCTTAAAACGAATATTGTCTTCATTCACATATTGAAAATTGGGTCTAAAATTCACCACTGTCTTCCATCACATCTTGATTTGGGATCTAAAAAGAACAAGTGTTTGAACTTTTTTTACACACATTTCATTTCTAATCTAAGGGAAATTAATCATTGTGAGTGTGAATCAAGTGCGTGTGTGATCAAAAACACCTCACTTGGTTTGCTTTTGTCAAACCCTTCATAGGAGGCCTGCTGGGGAATTTCATCACCCCTAGGGACGACCTCAATCGAAGTGTGAATCGAAAGACACGCTTGTTTGGAAGTTAAAATCTTATCACTCTTGGCTAAGCCCCAAAGAAATTTATACCTTTGGGAAGTGAAGGTGAAGGGTGGGTTACCCCTTTCTCCCAGCTGTGTGATAAGATTTTGCTTTCAAATCATCCTTAGTCAACCTTGTTCAAACTAGTTTGAAACCTAATTGGCCATACCCACTTGACTAGTTCTGGGACTTATTGATGTGTCTTCTTCAAATGTGTACTTAATAATCACATTCATAAATTCAAAAATTCAAAATTGCGTATGTGTCTTGCGTGTGTGATTCATGTATGTACATGTGTGATCATTCATTTAAACATTTCCAAATCAAGCTAAACACCAAACACATAAATACAAGTCACTCTACATGTTCTTCCAACACATTCACATCCTATCCATTTCATTCTAATCAAACCAAGTCATCCAATCTAATCATTCCACATCATCACCATCACCACTTGTCAAAATGGTCATAATCATAAACAAGCCCAATCCTAATCATAAGCCCAAAATCATAACCCAAGGGGGCTATCCCTCTAGGCCAAATCATGAGACAAAACCTAAGCCCGAGATCATCATTCAAGGAGTCCCTTTCTCTAGTTCAAATCATGAAACAAAACCAAAACATAAAATCAGACTTCGAGGGGCTTCTCCTACCACCTCTAATGATGACATGAACTATGTTGCATACTTTGAGGAACAAATCGATGTACAAGAGCTTACACACATGTGTGACACCATGCCCACATTCGAACACAAAGCCCTAGCATCCCAACTTCAAAACCTTCTTCAAACACTTCACCAAATACCCCAACCCCTAGACCACCAAACCATACAAAGCCTCCAAACCCTCTTCCAAAATTTTCAACAAATTAAATCACCTCAAACCCAACACCTCCTAGCTCAAGCCAATCAATTCATTGCCACTTGTCAAATCCAACAACCACAACATCATCCCCTATCCATTCATTATCAACCAATGCCACCTCAACCTTATGTTTCATCTCCTTCCACCTCATACCAATCTAATCCATCCACTTCTTTGTATGTCAATGCCACATCAACCTATCAAGCCACATCACAACAAACACATGTGACTTTAAGTTCTACCTTGCGACAAGGTCAAAATTCTTCATGTTCTAATGCAACCATTGACAAGGGGAATACCAATCTAGCACATGCACCCTATAACTTTATCACACCATCATCCAATCAAAACCAAAACCCTAAGCCAACACCTTCCACCCATACACCTACAAAGGATGTGACCCAAGCGCTACTAGCAAGGAATCAAACATCGCCATGTCATCCAACTCATACTCTTGAACATAGAAAAGAGTCATCAAACATCATGCCAAGTCCTTCAAGCCAACCATGTCATCCACAACCCCTTGAGCCAATTCCAGAGTCTCCCCTTGTAAGTCCAAGTCACCCTTTATCATGCTCCTATGTTGTTGACCATCAAGAATATGACAAGTCTCTCCATGAGAAATACCCTTCCACCTCCATTCAAATAAGTCATGAGGTATTTCAAGAGAACAACCCTAAACATGCGGAAACATTACCCCCTCATCCACATAAAGATCAATACCCTCCCAATGATTCCATTCATAACATACCTAATACTATTCATGATCAATCTTCCATTTTTGATGAAGACCCCTTTTATGATCAAGAAGACCATGATGATCCTCTTAGCCAACTTTATGCATTCCATGGTCAAGAGCTTTCCACCTCACCCATCCATGATGCACAAACATCCACTTCCTATGATGAGATAAGTTCCTCCCAAGCACACATAGAAGATCAAAAAAATACATTGGATGTAAGTGAACACAATGCTAATCAAGATCCTAATGATCCCCCATCACCCACTATCGACCCCATTGCAAGTCCTCCATCATATCCTGATGGTCTTTCCACCCTCATTCATGAATTTTCCTCCTTCGAACAACAACCATTATCTTCCCTTGCTTCATTTTCTCCATCCAATAAGAAACTTATGTCTAGTGTTCCACCTACACCTATTCCCATTATCCATTGCACACCCCAAAACATGAACCACCAAGGTAAAGGTCTAGACCTTCATGAACAAGGTATTTTGGAACCTACACATGTCCAAGTCCCTCCACGCTCTTATGGCCTTGGACCTACACCCCAAGGACAACAACCTAAAGATGTTGGTACTCCATCCATGCATCCCAAGTCCACTTTCCATCATAGAGCCTATCATACACCTAAAACATATGTTGCCATTCCACCTCCATCATCCTACAAATGTCAAAAGCATGTGACCATACACCTTCCACCATCAAATCTGCCACCATTGCTTCCAACTCCTAATATCCCTCCATCTAATCTACCTCCACTTCTCCCAACACCTAATATCCCCATTATCCAATCCTCTTATCCCTCCATCCATAAATACCCTAACATTCTTAATCATGACCAACAAATGCACACATTGTATAAACATGAAGCTTCCACCCATTCCACCAAACCCATGGGATTCAAAAGCAATAATTTCAATGCCTCTACCTATAAAGTCAAAATTCTAAGGGTTCTCATGCCTTAGGACATCAATACAAAAAGTCAAAGAAAATACATCTAAAAAGCTATATAAGCCCATACCTCCAAAAAAAAATTCTAAAAACAAAATGGTTTGGGTACCTAAGCAAAAAGAAATCAATTCAAATGAGGCATTCACATCACAAAAATCCCAACCATCCACTTCCACCCCACATTCTCATTCCATTCAAAAGTCTCAAATTCCTAAAACCCACAAGAAAAATAAAAATCATAAAAATACTAAGTCTATGTGGGTATCAAAAGCACTACATCCTCCACCTCCTAAGCAAACATCTTCATTGCTTCCTACACCCCATCCAAATCAAAAGCTTCAACGTTTATCACAGTGTGTGCAACCATTGGTCATGGTTCCCTTCCATTTCACAACAATTCCACATACCTCTATCTCCCCACCCTTCACTCATTATCCTACATATTTCCCCCATCATCTTCCTATGGTCCATGCTTTTGGCTAAGCCTCCCCATTCATATTTTGCACAAGTCCCATATAAACCCTATCATCTTCCCTACACAATCAATATCATAATCCATTATTCTCCTCCATCATCCACATCATAATCCATCATCTACCTAATCCATCCCTTTCATGTCATCTCTTACCAACATCTATGAGCATAATGGCACTTGACATGGTCCATGCAATGGAATCCATCCCTAGTGGGACTATCACCTTTCACGGAACTAGACACTTGAGTCCCTCCTATCCATATTCCCCTTCTCCTATCCAAAAGTCAAAAAGTCAAAAAAAAAAATCAAAAGAAAGAAAAAAAATAAAGTAAAGAGAAATCCCTTCGTCCAACGGTGAAAACCTGGTAAACAGGCGCCTTAGATAAGTACCATGATGAAAACCTAGCAAATAGGCATCATGTGTAGGTTGATCTTCTATGTCGCTTACACTTGGGGGCACAATGTCTTATTTGTCCAACCTATCCTTTTCATGTCATATCATTTCCATCCTCCCTACCGTTTTTAGCCATCATCCATACCTATCATATTGAGTCCATTCATCCACCCTTCTTCTTTTGATCTTGATGAAGATATAGGGGCAAAATGTTGAAACATGTCTTGGGTATCTCTTGATATACCTCATCCTTCCAAACAAGCCTATCATTATCCTATTGCCATAAGCTTTGTCATGAAAAATCCTAAGTCTTGTACCTAGAATGGAGCATATTATTCCTATGTGACATAGTCTTTGGAAATCATATCCTTGCTCTCTTATGATACATACATCCATTCCATTTATTATGACCTATCATTTCCATCCATCCATATATCATGAGCCTTTTATCCCTTATCCCATCACCCACCCTTTCATCCATCAATCCCATCTATCTCCTTGCACCTAGACTTGATTTTCCCCTTGTCATTGGTATCTAGCACAAAGGCTACATCCTTTGACACGTCAAAACATTTCAAAAATCCAAAAACAATAAAACATTTCAAAATCAAAACATTTCAAAAATCCAAAAAATCAAAAATTTCAAAATCCAAAAAATCAAAACATTTTAAAAAAAAGTAAAAACATTTCAAAAATCCAAAAAAAAACAAAACATTTCAAAAGTCCAAAAAAATCATAAAATGTCAAAAATCCAAAAAAATCAAATATCCAACAAAAATCCAAGCAATAAAATCATTCCAATCACATCAATTCAAATCAATCTGATCATCCAACTAGTCAACCAAATCAATCATCTTCATCAAATCCATTCATCCATACATCAAATCATCTTCAATCAATTCAAGCAATAATCCAAATACAATTCAATCCTTAATCCATACCAATCATGTCAATTAATCTTGTCAAAGTATCCAATCACATCCTTTGGTCTTGATCCTAATCTTGTCGTAAACCAAATCAAAGCCAATCAATCAATTATCATCATCCTTGTGTTGCTCTAGGGACATGTCGCTCCCCACAATGACAACACTATCATCATCATTGATCAATTAATCAATCACCAGTTTACAGCTTGACAGGGGCAATTCCTTGTTTGTTTTTGTATCATTTGTGCATGCATGCTTGCTTGCTTGTGTGTGTTAACATTTTATCTTGCATTTGTATCAAATCCATATCATTCTAGCTAATATTCATATCTTGTGTATGTTGGAATAGCTTTTTGCACTATCCTTTGCATCTAAGGTCACATAATACCTTTTGTGCATTAGGACTTTAATGCTCTAAGTCTCCTTCCTCATACGTCTAGACAAGGTTGTATTACGCTGGGGCATGAGACACATCGTCACCTTGGTCCTTATATCTTGGTGCATAATGTCTAGTGCTATATCAAACATCATGGTTGCTCACCTTAATTGCAGCATAACGTATCATTCCTCTCCTTCATCCACTTTCTATCTTGCATTATTTGTCTTATCCCTCCCTTTATCATTTCATTTCGAGAGCCTACCCGTGTTTGTTCAACCCGCCTATCCTCTTGAGGGGGCATCATCATTCCATCATCCTATCTTTATATCATTATCCATTCTCCTCTATCCATACCTTAACTTCTTTGAAATGATGTTACTCGACACAAATCTCATCATCTCGAACATCATCTCAAAGAGGGGCAAAATGTATGCACGTAAAAATGGTCACATTATAATAGGTCTGGTAATTAATTAAATATAAATTATTTAATCAATCTCCTAAAGTCATCTACATATAAATAAATTTAATTATTTATTTATATTGTTCATTCTTATGATTCTTCTACATTAATTAAATAAAGAACTTTATTTAATTAATTACCATCTCCCATATTCCTCTTAATTAAATTGAATAAATTTTCATAATTTATTTATATTTGATTATCATGTTATTCCAAATTTGAAAATTTGAATTCAAAAATGGAATATTCCTCCTCTTCATCTCATAGTTAAATTAAATATTTTAAATATTTAATTTAATGCCTTCTAAATCCATCTCTCTCACATAATTAAATATTACTATTTAATTATGCGGCCTTCTAATCTCATCTTCACACATAATTAAATATTGCTTATTTAATTATGCGGCTTTCTAATCTCATCTTCACATATAATTAAGTTTACTTATTTAATTATGAAAATTCATTTTAACTCGTTCTTCAAAATGGCAACCTTCCTGTAGTTCTAAATGGAAAAAAATGAAGAAGAAGAAACCTTCTATCTATCTCTCGACTTTCGAAAATCCTATACCGTTCATCTTACCATACTGAATCTCATCCGTTGATCTTTGCCAACTAAGCTTTTGCCTTCGAAAAATCTATAAATCAAACCGTTCACAAGCCATTCAAAAATCGAATCTTCAGACATCCTTATGCTGTCAAAATATTCTATCTTTCATACATCATTCTCCTTCAAACCTTTACCATATCGTTATGCTGCTGAAGTGAACAACCAACATTCCTCCATTATCAACCTTCAAAGATTCGGTATTCTTAGTATAATATGCATTTATTTTTAAATCTCGTTCTTTAGCTATCATTTTGTTGAAGCTTGGTCTGCTGGTCTGAGAGCCATTCGAAGCAACAAAACGGTGAAGTTAGAGGAGGATAAGACGATTTCGAGAGGTTGTTGTTATAGTTTGCTTTATTTTGTTTTCCTTTTTCAACTTCTCGATTTAATGTTTTATTAACATGTGTTGGATTTTTATTTAAATAAGACAATATTTTTATACACACAAAAACATGTCAAATTTGAGTGTATCTTCCTAGCATTTTGGGCCAATATCCTAAAAGAATCCAAAAAAAAGGCTCTAACTAGAAAGACTTTAAAAAATCATGACATTTTTTCCTTAGTTTTCCTAATATCTAACAACTTGTGATAATGGATAGATGACATGTGTATCTATCCACTTTGGTATATACAACACTCAACAAGAAGACACAATAACAATCCTAAATTTATTCAATAAAAGGAGTGTTAACTTAGTGTGGGCCCACCATAAAATTAATCTATTAATACCTTAAGATTAGTGTAAGACACCTTTCTTTCAAGAGTCAGTAGATAGGGTTCCAATGGCACAACAACTCACCTTTCCCATTTGTTTGGATTTAACACCTTGCACAACAATAAGCAATGACCGAAAGGTCTTAAACTAAGCTATTCAAGGCTTATATAGGGAATCCTCTAAATACCACAAGGGTAAGTGAGGCCTAATCTATGAATTTGAAAGTGCAAGAAATTCAAACAGCTAAGAGAAGAGGGTAACCCACCCTTCTCCTTCACTTCCCCAAGGTATAAAGTTCTTGGAGGTTTAGCTCAAATGAGAAAATCACAACTTCCAAGAGGTATGCCTTTCAATTCACCCCCCGCTATTTATACTCTATCTAAACACTAGAGTTGAGGTCATCCCTTTGGGTATGAAATCCCCAAGCAAGCCCCCTAGAAAGAAAAAAAATAACACTTATTTTTTATCCTCAAGATCACCCTAGGGTGTGAGAGAAGAGCATATATAAATGTGTGGGGTTTAAAAGACACTTGTAAATTGTTGTCCCAAATCTAAGTGTGAGTGAATTTTAACCCAATTTCAATGTAAGAAAATAAAAAATAGACAAAGCACACATAAAATTAAAATGTTTATAATCAAGGTCTTCAATAAAACATCATGTAAACCACTTGAGTTAGTAGTTTACAAGATTGATGTCTTGAAATCATGAAAACACCTGCACACAAAATTCATAAAAAAAGTAAGTCTTATAGAAAAATAAACTACAAAAACAAAATCTTTGTATTTTTTTGATAAATAAAAAAAACCACTAAAAAATGACAAATCTGTGAAAGTTATGACCAAACAAAGTTTGAAAGTGAAAACCTGAATTTGGAAGAAAATAACCAAATTATGGAGATTTTTTTGAAAAAATATCTACACCATAGTGTATGCATTGAAATCAAAAAAATTAAAAATTAAAACAACATGAAAACTTAAATAAAGAAATCAAATTTAAATCTCTAATTTACCAATCCCATTGCAAACCTCAAAAAGACATGATGTGATGTTGCTTCATCTTTGGATGTGGATGCTAAATCTCAGCAGCATAACAATATGATTGATGACAGATTTTGACAGAGTTGATTGGCATAAAATGTGAGATCCCAAGAAATTATCTTATTTATAGACTTTGGAAGGAAAAATCAAATAAGAGATGAGGATGAGGATGAAGACTTGAGATAATTGAAAAATTGGTAGAGTTACTTCAACTACAAAATAGAAATTTCCATTTTGAAGATTGAAGAGATAATTATGAATTAATTGATTTGATTAATAGATAATTGTGCATATAAAGTTTCCATTTTGAAGATTGAGTCGAGACTAGTGGATGAAGAAGATATTTCCAAATGAAGGAAAGTTAATAATTTAGGAAAGATTTAGATTCTAAAATTGAAGAAAGATGAAAGCAAAAAAAGATGGAATGATTGAAAAAAGAATGTAAGTTTAATAAATAATTTTTTGTACTCACATGAATAATTAAATAAATAAAAATATTTATTTAATTTTTGAAGAATTTAGAAATTGGTTAATTAAATAAATAAACATATTTATTTAATCTAGATGGAGAATATTGGAGATTAAATAATTAAAGATAATTATTTAAAAAGTGGTTAGTTAATTAAACAATTAAAATTGCTTAATTAAAATTAGAGAATAGTTTAGAATAATAAAATAATTAAAATTATTTAATTATATGGATAGGAAGAAATATGAACTTAGAGGAATGAGCTTAATTAGGACAATTTTTAGTGTCTACACATAGTGTCCATGGCAGAACCATCTTTTCAATGCCTATTCAAGTTTTAAAATCCAATTAGTAGAAAAAAAGTTATGATAGTTTCAATAACAAGTGGTTTTTATAAAATTGATAAGGTGCTTGAATTAGAGCTAAGCCCCCTGGTTGGCCAACTCTTGGTCACCTAGGTGACTGCAAGCTAAGCAGAGGGGGTTAAAAGCACCTGGAAGCTTAGGATAAGCCCCAGTGATCAACATGCGACCGCAGGCTTATACTATAGCAGAGCTCCTGGACATCAATATGACCAGGTGTCGAATCAAAACAAATTTAAAAAGCCAAACCCATTAAACTAAAAATCCACTCGCATCCAAATCTACAGAATTGTGAGTTTTGTAAGTCAAATACAATTAAAATGTTTCATATAAGCGAATTTAAAACACATGAAAAGATAACTGCAAACCCATGGTTTTGACGATTTTGACAATTGTTTTCAACTAAAAACCCATGGTTTCAGTTGTTTGAAGGCGGTTTCTCCTAGAAATTCATGGTTTTGGGATTTTTTAAGGCAGATTTTAACTAAAAATCATGGTTTGGGCCTTTTTAGGTGATTTTACCCTAAAACTCATGGTTTTGGTCCTTTTTAGACAATTTTACCCTAAAACTTGTGGTTTCACCAAAATCTTAATGAATTTTTAATTTGAGTCAATTTTACCTTGAATTTTGAATGTGTACCTTCCAATAGTCTTGTAAAAACCTCAAAAAAAAATCAGAGAAATATCAAATGTTTTATGTCAAAATTTGTCTCCCAACCGTCCTAATTGTAATGTAGTCAGTTTTCCTCTTTGACACACTTGCAAAAACTTTATTGCTAAAACCATTTAAAGACCTTAAAACATAGTACAAATCAACAAAAAAACACACAAATATAAAAATGAAGTGAAATATTGGGTAAACCCCAACAAATTTGCCAAAATGTAATGCTGGAAATTGAAACTCAAACATAAACAAAAAACCAATTCAAGTTCATATTCCAAACTAAACAAAACCTTTAGATGGAGCTCAACAAGTGAAAGAAAACAAGATAATAACATCAAAACCAACATGAAATGTTACCAAAAGCCTCCATTGTTGAATGGTTTCCTCCAATAACTTTGGGATGTGGATGCTCCTTGCTTGAAGATCGCCAATTCAACAACATATACTTAGCATGAGTGGTGATTTTGGAGGGGAGAGTGCCTAAATTTATAGGCTTTTGGGAGAAGGAATGGATGATAAGATTTGATTATGAGATAAAGGGTGGAGAATGGTTGAGAGGAATTCTTAAGGGGGAGGATATGTTACACCCCAATGCTAGATTACCAAATTACTTTTACCTGTATGAGTAAATATGATTTTAGTGCATGATTATGTCTTGATGGTGTTTGATGGATGAATGAAATGTATGAATATGCATTATGATGAAATTAATTTTTAAATTCTTTAATGATGCTTCTGTTATATGATGAATGTGATTTATATGTTATCAACTAACTACAAACATGTTGCTCTAAGTTGGATGCAGGAAAGGTTAGAATCCTCCAATGGGGGGAAGGAGAGTGTCACCTAGGAGAGGAGGTTGGTATGAGAACCATTAGTATATCTATCTGAGTAGACACACTCACTCACTTGCATAGGTTAGAGGAACCTTGTCAAGTAAATATGAGTTTTGTATCGGTAAGAGTTAAACCTAAGTTGATAGCTTTTTAATTGATAGAAAGTGACAATGAAGCGTTAAGTTGCAAAAGGAACAGAGATCACTTCATTTACGGAGCCGCCAAAGTCACTCAGATCTTGTGCCATTATCTTCGTGAAAATGGTACCTACGCTGATCTCGAGGTTGTACAAATTGAGTTTCAGAAGCATGTTTGTGATATCTTGATGGAGGTTCTAATCACATTTTCAGTAATTTCAGCTAGTTTCAAGAAGGCGACTGAAGATGTTAAAGAAGGCATGCATATAGTCAGAGAAGGCGATAGGGAACTGAAGAGACGGATTATTATTTTTGGACAGCGTCAGAGTGCCGGAAGACAGAGTAATTGATGAGTTCTTGGACGAAGTGTTAGACCGAGATGACATGGAGTGATCTGCCAGTTGGAACTTGCAGTTAATTTCGAGGGTTGAGTTATGAGCAGCAATTAACTCAACTTTCAATCTTGAGTTTACTTGTTGACCTAACACATGCTTATCTCGTCCTTGCAATTATCATCACAGGAGTTAGGGTTAGGGTTTCCAGTTAACTGAAGGTAGTGGCTAGTTAACTTTGCTTTAAATAAGGACGTGCATGCTTGCACATGGTCCATTTAGGTTAGATGTACCAGTTAACTGATGGTAGCTTTCCAGTTAACTGTATAGTTTATTTCATTAGGGTTTAGTAATAAAACTTGCATGCATTGCAAGACTATAGTTAACACAAGGTGATTTTAGGGTTCCCTACACCTTGATGTATATAAATAAGAGCTTTTGCTCATTTGTAATTAACTTTTGCTTGAGAGAGAAATATATGATGTGCCTACCTTGCCCTCAATATTGCTCTTTTGGTATTTGTTCATGTGTCTTCACTATTACGATTAATTGTTATGCCACATAGGGTTTCATGCAATTGTAATGGTGAATTCTTTCTGTTTTGTGAATCTTTACCATTGTGATCAATTGTTATGCCACATAGGGTTTCAAGAGATTGTAATGGTGGATTCTTTCCATAGTTTAGATAAATCTATTTTGTGCATATTTACCATTGAGGTCAATTGTTATGCCACATAGGGTTTTGAGAGATTGAGATGATAAATCTGTTTTATGTATATTTACCATTGTGATCAATCGTTATGCCACACAGGGTTTTGAGAAATTATGGTGATAAATCTGTTTTGTGAATCTTTATCATTATAATCAAGGGTTATGCCACATAGGGTTTCATGAGATTGTGGTGATAAAGTTGTTTTGTGAAGTCTTTACTATTTTGATCAAGTGTTATGCCACATAGGGTTTCATAAGATTGTCATGGTAAATTCTCAAATCTATTTTGTGCCCAATAAGCTTGTTTAGATTGAGATGATAGTTGCGCCACCTTTCCTTCAAGTAGAGAATCTAAACTCATTTATTGCCCGATAGTCAAACCCTGCTCCATTTCCTCATGCTCTGTTTTCTTGAGGAAACTGGATAGATTTAAAGTAGTTAGCTTAGTTGTAGTTAATGATCTATGAAACCAGAAAATCTTTAGCTACAACGTTCTTGGTTTTCTTAACCTTGTGCCTCTTCCAGCTAAGAACAAAAAGATAGGACTTAGATTACTTTTCTTTTCCATGCATTCCAGCACAACGAGGGAGCTTCCCCTCCTAATTTGAAGAGCACTCATTGCGTAGTGTACATAGCTGTCCGTACAAACCTGCACTCCAGAGGTGTTAGATTTTACGCCAACAGAAAGTTAGGTTTGGTTGTCTTTAATCCTCCTTGATCGTTTAGTCAATTTGAGTTAGAGTATTAAAACTCTTGTGATTAGCTTATGTTATATATATATATATATATATATTGTGTATCTAAATATATATACGGATATGTGCGTGTGTGTGTGTGGTGGCGCATATATATGTACGTGTGTAGGTATATATATATATATTATATATAAATATATATATAATTAAGTGATATATATATATATATTAACATGTGGTAGCCATAATGATGGCAGATATGCCACACGACTATGGAAGTAAATGGCGGTTTATAAAGGTAGCTTTATATGGCTAATGAATTTCCAACTTAGGCGCCTCATACAACATTTTTAAAACATCTTTGAAGCTGAGTTTATATCTCAATTTATAGATGTTAAAATAGCCACGCATAATGGCGTTTGACTGAGTAAAACACATGACTAATGGTTATCATTTCAGCCCACAACTTGAGCGATAGAATGAGAGATGGAGTTTGCTTTTGATTGGGATTCAACGTGCTAGTTAGTAGATTGTTTTTGTAACAATAAACTACTAACAAAGATGTTGTGGCATAAAGAGCATGAAGTCAAATTTTTTTTAAGTCTTATTAATTGAACTTGCATTATGTCAATACTACAATCTCAATGTGGAATGGTAGCAAATTAGACTAAGTCAAAATATAAAATGTTGCAAACAAATAAGAAATGAGTCAATCGATCTAACTCCACACTTGGAAGGTTTGATTGGGTGGTGGTAGTGTGAGAGTTCTTTGAGCATTCTCTTAGCAACAAATTTCTATCCATTTTCATTATGAAAGGAGAGTAGTTGCTCGCCATTTGGGTTGTTCATTCATACATTCATTTTGATATTTTGAGAAAAAGAGTATTTGAGAGATTAGTGAGGAAAGCATGGAGTATTCATGAGTTTTTGAGGAGATAGTAGTTTTGAGAGAAAGAGTAATTGGAAATATGTATTCCAATTTGTCATAAGAGAAAGGGAAAGTCGTTATATTTGGTTGTGCATTGCTTGGTAGTTGTAGTTACCATTTTAAAAGCAAGGGAGAGAAGCAAAAGTAGATTGGAGAGCTGAGAATTGAGGAGGCAATAGTTTAAGGCTGGGCCATTGAGTAGATTTGATGCAAGGAGTATCAGGAATTAAAGTCAAGCTATTTTAATCCAGGCATGATTAAAATATCTCTCTTTCTTTCTCATTCTAATTTTGAATCTAAGCTTTTTATTTGTTTGAGATGCTTATGCCATCGTTATATGCAAATTATTGCTATTAGCAAAGTGAGTACATGTACAAATAGCTTGATTAGTTATGCATGGAGCTAATTTAGAAATACAAAGAGATAAGTTGGATTAGGGAATCAAATAGGTATTGTATACACCTAAAAATGGTCATGGCATTTAATTAATTAAATACTAGTTATTTAATTAATATTCGACTACATATAAATAAATTATCAATTTATTTATATTGTTCACCCTTCTCTAATTCTCCAAATCTAAAACATATTCTTCTAAATTAATTAAATAAACAAATTTCCATAAGATTGTTTTATTTAATTAATCTTCACTAATCTCGATTAGGAATTTGAGCACATGTCTACAACTTTTTGTGCCACCTCACCAAGGTCACATGAAATTAAATAACTTTAATTTTTAATTAGAATTATCTTCAACTCATTTTTAAAAGCACATGGCTTATTCCTCACACACTTCCACCAATTTTGAAGCACGTGGTCTTTTCTTCACACACTTGAGTTTTCCATCCAAATGACATGTTGCCCATTGTTCAAGAGATTCTTCCATCCAGATGGCATGTTGTCTTTGGTCAAGGGGAAAACATCTTGATTATCTTCATCTTCACCATCCATTCTTCTTGTTCCAATCTAGACCATTGATTATTGCCACCTCACTATATGCTTGGAAAAGGCTATAAATACAACCCTTGGGCATTGTATTTGGCATCCACATTTGAAGTAGAGTTATCATGAAGGTTTATCATTGGAGCTTGGAAGCATTTTGGAGTCTTATAATTGCATCTAACTTCATGTTTTGCTTTGCATTTACATCTTAGCTTTAAATCTTGCTTCATAGTTGCATTTTATGTCCTGTCTTGCATCATAGTTGCATTTTAGATTAGTTCATTTTTAGTTTACATTTGAGCATATGTAGAATCATATATAGATCATTCTAGTTCAATACCATAGCATCCACCTCCACTTGTTTATTTATCATAAACATCATCCTCCACTCATCATAGCATTCATCATTGTTGTTTGCATATAGTTTCATGTAGGCATTAAATTGGCCTGCATGTTGAATACTAATCTCGTTTCTCAAGTGTCATTCTAATAGTCTGTGCACATAGAAATATGAAGTCCAAAAGGTTAAAAGAATAATTAAGAATAGAGGACAATGAGATGTTCTTGAAAGATTTAGTTTGTTGAAAATTAGAATAGCTTCTTTGCTTTGAATCTTTAATATAAATCGTTAAAAACTATCATGGCATTTAATTAATTAAATACTAGTTATTTAATTAATATTCGACTACGTATAAATAAATTCTCAATTTATTTATATTGTTCACCCTTCTCTAATTCTCCAAATCTAAAATGTATTCTTCTAAATTAATTAAATAAAAAAAATTTCATAAGATTGTTTTATTTCATTAATCTTCACTAATCTCGATTAGAAATTTGAGCACATGTCTACAACTTTTTGTGCCACCTCACCAAGGTCACATGAAATTAAATAACTAATTTTTAATTAGATTATCTTCAACTCATTTTTAAAAGTGCGTGGCTTATTCCTCACACACTTCCACCAATTTTGGAGCACATGGTTTTTTCTTCACACACTTGAGTCTTCCATCCAAATGACATGTTGCCCATTGTTCAAGAGATTCTTCCATCCAAATGGCATGTTGTCTTTGGTCAAGGGGAAAACATGTTGATTCTCTTCATCTCCGCCATTCATTCTTCTTGTTTGAATCTAGACCGTTGATTATTGCCACCTCACTATATGCTTGGAAAAGGCTATAAATACAACCCTTGGGCATTGTATTTGGCATCCACATTTGAAGTAGAGTTATCATGCAGGTTTATCGTTGGAGCTAGGAAGAATTTTGGAGTCTTATAATTGCATCTAACTTCATGTTTTGCTTTGCATTTACATCTTAGCTTTTAAATCTTGCCTCATAGTTTCATTTTATGTCCCATCTTGCATCATAATTGCATTTTAGATTAGTTCATTTTTAGTTTACATTTGAGCATATGTAGAATCATATATAGATCATTCTAGTTCAATACCATAACATCCACCTCCACTTGTTTATTTATCATAAACATCATCCTCCACTCATCATAGCATTCATCATCATTGTTTGCATATAGTTTCATGTAGGCATTAAATTGGCCTGCATGTTGAATACTAATCTTGTTTCTTAAGTGTCATTCTAATAGCCTTTGTGCACATAGAAATATGAGGTCCAAAAGGTTAAAAGAATCATTAATAATAGAGGATAATGAGACATTCTTGAAAGATTTAGTTTGTTGCAAATTATAATAGCTTCTTTGCTTTGAATCTTTAATATAAATCGTTAAAAACTGTCATGGCATTTAATTAATTAAATACTAGTTATTTAATTAATATTCGACTATGTATAAATAAATTCTCAATTTATTTATATTGTTCACCCTTCTCTAATTCTCCAAATCTAAAACATATTCTTCTAAATTAATTAAATAAACAAATTTCCATAAGATTGTTTTATTTAATTAATCTTCACTAATCTCGATTAGGAATTTGAGCACATGTCTACAACTTTTTGTGCCACCTCACCAAGGTCACATGAAATTAAATAACTCTAATTTTTAATTAGAATTATCTTCAACTCATTTTTAAAAGCACATGGCTTATTCCTCACACACTTCCACCAATTTTGAAGCACATGGTCTTTTCTTCACACACTTGAGTCTTCCATCCAAATGGCATGTTGCCCATTGGTCAAGAGATTCTTCCATCCAAATGGCATGTTGTCTTTGGTCAAGTGGACATCATCTTGATTCTCTTCATCTTCACCACCATTCTTCTTGTTCGAATCTAGACTGTTGATTATTGCCACCTCACTATATGTTTGGAAAAGGCTATAAATACAACCCTTGGGCATTGTATTTGGCATCCCCATTTGAAGTAAAGTTATCGTGCATGTTTTATCATTAGAGCTTGGAGCATTTTGGAGTCTTATAGCTAGTCTTTACATCATGTTTTGCTTTTCATTTACATCTTAGCTTTAAATCTTGCATCATAGTTGCATTTTATGTCCTCCATTGCATCATAGTTCCATTTTAGATTAGTTCATTTTAAGCTTGCATTTGAACATATGTAGAATCATATATAGATCCTTCTAGTTCAATACCATAGCATCCACCTCCACTTGTTCATTTATCATAAACATCATTATCCACTCTTCATAGCATTCATCATCATTGTTTGCATATAGTTTCATGTAGGCATTTAGTGTTGAATACTAATCTCGCTTCTTAAGTGTCATTCTAATAGACTTTGTGCACATAGAAATATGAGGGCCAAAACGTTAAAAGAATCATTGAGAATAGAGAACAATGAGACGTTCTTGAAAGATTTAGTTTGTTGCGAATTAGAATAGCTTCTTTGCTTTGAATCTTTAATATAAATCATTTCATTAAGGTTTGTGTTGATACTAACTTTACAAATTTAACACACACAAAGGTATGTAAGTAGTTATCTTAAATTATATTGCTAGATTATGATGCATTACGTGAATCTAAGCATTATTTATAAATGTATTTGAGAGAAAGAAAGTTCCATTGGAAGGATAAATCTCTCTACAGTTGTATTTAACCCAAACAACCAACTTTTTATATTAACATAGCAAAGAGAAGCTAAGTAGGGTAACATGATATTATCCCAATAAGACAATGTTTGATAATCATAATGTGATGAATGAGAGGGTTTGAAAATGTATTAGAAGTGTATACGTCCTTAATATCTTTTGAATGATATTATCTTATAGTTTGACCAAGAGTCTATATTATTACCTAATCACAGTAATTTAATATTAAGAAGAGGACTTTACATTCTCAACAAAACCAAAGCCATAATGCGAGGAGATTTTAAGGTTTAGAAGCACAAATATCTCTCAAGGAGAAAATATTCTCACATGTGGCTGTAAACCTATCACACATTTGTATATGAGAATATACGTGTAAAGATTATCTATATATAAACAAACATAGGTATTTTATATAAAAATGCAAAGGATAACATCAGAGAAACCTATGAAGAATCTTGAGATTAGTCAATTCTCAATCAAGCTATCAAAGGTAAACAAATTATTATACCGAGTCAATAATAAAAATTACAATGAATATAAGATTTTATCAAATCAAACTAAATGATATTTAATGTCATGAATAACCAAATCGGTTATGACGTTTTAGAAGGACGAAGCCATACTTGGCATGACAACAAAGAGTCTGAACCATTATTTATGAAGATGAATGTCTAATATTATCAAATGCAAGGTTAACTATATTCGACATGGAGTTCTTAAGGAACATATCCATAAGATTAAACGATGGACATTTGAAACTTTAATATGAAGAAGCAATCTTCAATTCAAGTTTCATACTAAATTAGTATACATATCGATATATTGTCAGTACTGTTAGGTTGAGACCAGGTGTTCCTAGTTGATGACATTGTGTTATCGGTATTAACTAATTGTGCATAAAATAGGAGAGTAGTTACTCCCATGGTTTAAAACTAAGGACTTGAATAAGAGGCAGTTGCCTAGACTCTGAATGTTGCAATAGTGTAACTTGGGTATTCTAGTCAAAGGAAGATAATTCAAGTTGTTTACAAACCAAGTAAGAAAGAACTCGAATAAGAGGCAGTTGCCTAGACCTAGATTGTTACAACTATGTAACAAGGTATTCGAGATAAATGAGTCAAACCTATTTGGTCAAATAATTGACATTAGTGAGTCATCACTATTGAAAGAGACCTTGTTTATGATAGTTATCCTTGGGGTCAAACCAAGAGAAGAGTTAACCATAGTTCAGTAGGGTTTCCAAGTCGAGTAGGAGGTGGGTGAACTTTTGACACCGCTTCTTTAGAAAGGATTTGATTATATATATCAAAATTTTGGCCAAAGTAGGTGTAAAAGTCATTGCTTACTCTTTGTCGATTCACTATGTTTCAGGTTTGCATAGCTAGTCAGTAGTGTCATGCATGGTTGGAGGGTATCCATAGTTGTATGACCATACTTGTTATGTAGGACATAACACCAGATATTCAGATAGGCATTACTAGAGGTTTCCATACCAAACTCTTCCTCAAAGGGTAGGGCCACTTCCAGTTAGGAAGGTGTGCAGGGGACCGCTAATTTTGTGGTTGGAGGAAAAGCGCTTGGATGACGCTCTCCCTCTTGTAGATGACAGCCGAGACTTGTGAAATAGAAGTGTGATCCAAATGAGGATACCTTGACCTTGAACTCTTGTAAGTTATGAATTTGAATACATGATCATGTATCTATTGTAATTTGTATTTGAAAAGATAAGTTTCATTTACTTGGAAATACGTTATGTTATTTTATTTATGTAATGTCATGTGGAATTATTTATGCAATATGCAATTATTTAATGAAAAAAATATTTCATTTCTCTGTTTTGAAAACTTGAATTATTCACTTTCTTGAGTTAAAACTTAGGTGAAAAATGTAAACATTGGGTATGTTACATGGATCAAGGAGAAGATGGAGGGTGAAGATGAAGGTTGTTAGATTGTGAATGACTAGGATTAATTTACCAAATTTAGTAAGTTGTCAGCATGAGAGAAATTAGGGACATCGTGAGAGGAAAGACACTCATTAACATCAAAGTCTTCATGCGCTTTTATGCCTTTCTCGATGATGACAACATTCTTGTCATTCTTCTTCCTCCAAGAAAGCATGAATTCAAGATACATCTACCAACAACCTTCTCCTTCTTGCCCTTCTTTATTACAACGAATAAGAGGTTTTTATTTACCTTTTCCTTTGAAATGAAAGTACAACTCTTGCATTTTCCCTCAAGATTATGTTTACACCTTATTGTTATTCAATTCCCTTGATACAAGAAAATGGGGTCCCCTTTTATCTAATTCTAGGTAATGTACATGCGCACATGCCTCATTAGTATTATCAAGTTTAGCCATTAAGACTATTCTTTGTAGATGGTCCAACAAACTTCCTACATATTTAATTAGTATGTTACATCCTTCCCAAGTTGTAAAACCCATTTCTAAAAATTGTTGGTATAAGCTTGTACACCTCTGTCATTGTTCCAACTTCAAATGATAACACTGCATCACATATTTTTCTTCATGACATTGGGTAAAATTGTTTCCACAACAATAACTTGAAATCCTCCCACTTTGACACCAATGGTAATTTTTTAACCTTTAATGAATTTGCAGAGCTCTCATACCAAACAAGAGCATGTGCTACAAGTTTCAATCTTGCAAAAGAGATTTGAAGTTGTGGAGATAGCTAGTGCAAATTGAAATATACCTCCATTTGGGACACCTTTTTTTCCACTTTCTTGACATTAATTTCTTCATTGTAGGGTTGAATATCAGTCTTTGCCTCCACTTTGAAGAACCTATTTGGTTTTATTGTGTCTTTTTAATCCACACCCACTTTCTAGTCTTCACCTCCATCTGAAGCACCCTATTTCCATCCATTCTTTCTATCAAGGCAAGCATCATGCTTTCTAGCCTATTCAGATTCTCCTTAATCACAAATATTTTAACCATGTCTAGTTCCAAATTTTGGGATCTAGCTTCTTCATCTTCCTCTCTTGACACATCAACACATTCAACTTCACTATTTCCCACTTCATACACTTTCCAACACTTTGTAACTTGTTATTTATCTATCAACACAACAATTAGAATATTCTATACATGCCCACTAAACCTCACAACAAAGTGTTTTATCATTTTTATGTGTTGCCCTTCTACCACCATGTAAGATCAAACAACCTTAGGAATATGGATGATTACTTGCAATGGTCATCCATGTAATTGCCATTCTAGAATCTCAATCATTTTCCTACTAATCCTATCGACCCATGCAAAAGATCACCACTTCCTTCTACCCACCATGCATGTCTACTTCCATGACCTACTTTAGAAACCAACAATTTTGGATTTTTCTATCAATCAAATATAACACGTGGCATTTTAGCTCCCTAATATTGTCCATGTAGATAGGAACCAAATAAGCATCCTTCATCCATCTCAACAACCACCAATAAACAAAGTGTGCACTTCAACGGCATCATGGGCTCTCCAACAACTCTCAAATTCACACACTTGAGCAACATCTCACTCTCTTACAACCACATGCTAACTTCTCCAACCATCTACTCACTTCAGCAACCTACTCCATAACTTCATCAACACCCTTGTGACTTTGACAAGAATCCCAACCCAACCAACTTCAATAGCCATATATCATCTTTGATGGCAAAGGAATTTGACTATCATCTTTGACAACACTTTGCTCTTCAAGGGAACCTTCACACTTGGTCCATGATCCAATGATCCAACTATTCAAATAGATCCGAAGGAGAGGCTCATTTGGATGGTGCCATCCAATAATTTAACAAGGACAACAACAAGTGAGCAAACTATGATGAGCTTTCATCAAATATCAAGAAAGGAAACCCAACTAGTAATCCCAAAAAGAGACTTGGCATAATCATATGGTGTTGCTCCTAACCAAAAATGCTTGCCAAGTGAATTATTTATATACAATAACAAGTTCCTATGATGGACCTTTTTTTCCTTGTTAAATTGCTTGTTTGAAAAATCATAACATGAATGTGTTAATGAATATTTGCAAATGTAAATAGGTTTATAGGCATGGGGATTCAACTAGTCTCAATTTGATATTTTGTACAATGTCTTGCGGTGATTTTCAAAGGTCATTGCAACACAACTCTTTTTTTCTTCTCAATCTATAAATTGCTAATGTCTAATGTCCTATTTATTGTAAGTATATATTTT
This sequence comes from Sequoia sempervirens, assembly GCA_007258455.2. Classification (NCBI taxonomy): domain Eukaryota; kingdom Viridiplantae; phylum Streptophyta; class Pinopsida; order Cupressales; family Cupressaceae; genus Sequoia; species Sequoia sempervirens. Next base: position 65,872,457 of record VDFB02000003.1, on the reverse strand, counting down.
TAAACCAAGGAAATTGCAAGAGTCGTTCATCATATTTAACTTAAACCTCAAAGATCTTGAATACTTGTTAGGTTGTTCCTCCTTGTTGGACTACTATTGGCTTGTAAAGTATGTTGTGATTTTACATTGGAGTGAACAATCTTACATATTGGTTTTTTTTTCTCTAGATCATGAAATATGAGACCTACCATCTTAATTTGACATTGTACCATTTGGACTAGTACAATTATCTTGAGTAATTTGGAAAAATAATCAATTTCAAGGCATTTGAAAACTCGAGGTAAAAATTATAATCTCTTGAATTTCACTCTTCAAATTTCATGTTAATCTTCTTTCAACTCTTTGTTGGAACCTTTATAAAACAACATTTCAAGGTCTTTCAATGCCCTTCTTGGTCAAGACTTTGTTCTTTAATATGAATACTTGATATGGAAGTTTTTTAATCTCTAAGAAATCAACATGCATCTTAATCTTGGATTTGGAGGATTTTAAGTGAATGTTTGTAATGTCCATAATTTTGTCACTTTGGGAATTATACTAAGAGAATACTTTTCTCAATATTTTGAATGGGATTATATCCTTGCAACTATAAATTCAAAAAAGGGAGAAAAGCATTTTTACTTGTTGCAATGCAATAAAAGTTGTGGCATTGTCGAAAAGCATAAAACTAAATGTGTTATCAACCATTGGAATTGTACATATCTCAAAACCAAAACACCTTACATCAAGGGCATATCAACAGTCATCATAATATTATGGCCATAACATGCACAAAATCAATTTATTTTCAGCAAAAAGTAAGCATTGACCAGATTTGCAATCCATATGTAGTTGGAACCCCAACTCAAGGGGATAAATTTAAAATACCATTGAAGTGATGAATATTTCACAATTTGCAGAATAAATTTATTATAATATTTTTCAAGCAATTCCTATCAAACACACTGGAATTGAAGAACCCATTCCACCATACACTTACTGGGATGAGGAGTATCACATGTATAACAAATCTGCCCCATTGTCATAGCATGATTAACAACTATTGTCTCCAACATTGACCTAGGAAACATGTGGAGAGTACCATGACTAAAGAAAACAAACCAACCATCCAATTCCACATCTATATCATTATTTATCCAAGTTGTAGATCTCTAAGTAGTAGTTAGTAGATTCTTCCCATATTGCGGTGTTTCCCCTATCTCTTTAGGGCTTCTCCCCTTGTTTTGTCGTTTGGTTCAACATCATTAAACATAATATGGAAATGAAGAGACTAGAATACAAGCATGTGCACGCAATCAAATAGAGATTACTACTTCGCCCTTCGTAAGTGGCTTCTTTTTTTAATATCTGCTCATGTTGCATTAGAGTAAATATGAAGAGTTGAATAGATGAATCTATAACCAATTTCTAACACAGCTACATTTGTATTATTTGTAAATTGATGAATCTCCTCCACGTTATCAAATCCAATAACATTGCTCACTATGAGAGTGCGTTGATGAATCTCCACATTAATAAGTCATATCGTCTAATCCTATGAGTAAAGAGGATAGTAGTTAAAAAGAGGAAATCTAAAAGAAAGGATTATAATCTTCATACCATTTGTTGATCAAGGTTAGAAACAAAAAGAAATACCAAGAGAACCACATAGCACTCTAAACTTTGAGGATGATGAGTGTAAAGATACAAAAGAATAAATGACAATGAACACCACCATTTCTATTACTAGCAATTCTTAATAATCATGGCTAAAGCTTTGGCCAGACTTTCACTGTTGTCAATTTTTGTAGAAGATTACAGAGGTAAAAATTACTTAAAACTCTTCGTGTACTCTCCCATCTACAATTCCTAAACGACCCTTTTTTATTGAAGGCCACCAATGCAAAGAAAGAAAAACAAATCAAGGCTTCCCTTAATATTTATATGTTGTTGCATGGGGACAAATTATGAACATTTGAATGTGGAGCTGGGAAAGCTCAAAACTATCAAGCCTACAAGTAGATATTGAATGCAAAGAAGAAAGGATGGTCTAGTATAATTAGCATGGGAAAGCCCGTCCAATTGATAATTTTCTTCATAAACCTCCTATGTAATACTCATTAAAGCCTTATTTACTTGTGGCAGCTTTTCAAACTTACCCGAAATCATGCTTTTGTTTGACCATGTCAGAGATGCCAAATATATAAATCCACAATGGCTGCTATAGTCCCCCATTGCATTGAGGCTTTCAAGAGATCTTCGCAATTTCACATGAAAAAATAGAACATCAAAATCAGCGATCCTTAATTCATTCAGAATGTCAAAAGGAAAAAGTTTTCCGTGTCAGAAATCATATCTAGATAAGGCGCCATCTAGATGTTTACTACACAAGGAAGCTGGATGATCTAAGAAGTCACTTGTAAGTCGTAATATATATTACACAAGGGCTTTTGAACAAGTCAAAATTGGTTCTTGATAAAGATGTTACAAAAATGAAGAATTTTTTAGAATTAAAATGAGAGAGAGAGAGAGAGAGAGAGAGAGAGAGAGAGATTTTGCTAAGTTTAGCATCTGAAAATTGGAGCATATCAATGGATGGTATATGTACTTAACATTATCTCTCAATTGTAACAAATGTCCCAACTATAGATCTTGCCAGAAACAGCAGCAACAAGATGAGGATTCTGAGGGATTCCAAAAGGAAACAAGTGTTTGCAACATACTTCTTTGCTAACTACCCACCTGTACTATAGGTACAGCACTACATTGTAACATACCCCAACTCTAAAGTAACATTTGAACCTCAAATAAGAAAGCTTCTGGCCATTAGTGCTAGAATAACATAGCATGCATTTTGTATGACATTTTGTTAACATTTTCAACTTAAAGGTGATACACAATCTATCGACTAGATCTTTTTGCTCTATTATACAAGCCAAAAAGGCATGCAAACCGTTCTTTAGAATATTAAAGGGAAATTTAGGATACAAACAAAATTTCTGCTTCTCAAATGGAAGATGCATTGCAGTCCCAAATACTTGGGCACGGACAGGATTGACCCAAATATATCAATTAACCATGCAATAAGATAAAAAAAAATTACGATCTACAAGGAAAATGATAGATTTCAGTACAGTGTTCGAAGATCCAAATAGTTTGAAATCAATTCTGCAACTATTTACCAAAATCTACTACTACCTAAGAGAATATTCAAAATTACAGCTTCAGCTCAAATTTAGCAGGTGAATGTGGTCGTTAAGATTGATTACTAGTTCAATGGATGGACTAAAAGCATTTCAGAAGATCTTGACAGATTTCATGAAAGCATAAAAATTTTGCTGGCAAAGAAAA
>VDFB02000003.1:65814307-65869027 GCA_007258455.2 Sequoia sempervirens | reverse complement strand
AATCCACCACACCATTCCACTCCCGAGGAATATGGGAAAAAGAAACCGAGTCAAAAGACCTGCTCAAACTAAGAATCTGACGAATAACCAGGGCTAACCGCCAATTATCCCCATCCAATCGCCTCTCAGTCAACATTGAAACCACCACCTGTGAATCAAATTCACAAAGGACCCTTCTCCAACCCAGAGCAAAAGCTCTCTCCAAAGCATACCAAATAGCAAGGGCTTCCATAAAATTATTAGTATGAAACCCTTTTTAAGTAGAAAAGAAGAACTGGACATCTCTAGAACTATCTCTACCAATACCACCTATCCCCGCAGGACTAGGATTCCCTCTAGAAGAGCCATCCACATTAATCTTCAGAACCCTAGGAGGGGGAGGATGCCATCTACCTTCCCTAACAACTTTCTCCTTAACCCATCTAGACCTCTGTCTAACAGGAATACCATTCTCTTGAGCAGGGAATCTCAACTTAAAAATCTCCAAATCAACAAAATCCACAGGACTAGCAAGATCACACTTAGCCATGACCATCTCCTGGAGATTGCAAACAATTCGCTGCCACAATTGTTTGAAAACCATTTGTGCCCCCTAGAATATCCGACAATTCCATTCTAGCCAAAGATTCCAAAGAATAAAGGAAGGCCCAATATCCCAAGCAACCTGAAGAAAAGAAGTCTTAACTAGTGGCAAACCCAGACAAGCCCAAAACTCAACCAGTGAAGAGACATGCAAACAGGGCTGATTCCAAAGCCCCCACCAAAGATGCCACAACTCCCTAGCAAAAGAACGTTGAAAGAAAAGGTGAGAAGAGCACTCCTCACTATTATGACACATAACACAAATAGATGGGCCATGAAAACCTATTTTTCACAAATTATCCCAAGTGAGACATCGATTCTTAGTTAGCAACCAAAGAAAAAAGTTACATTTGGGCCAAGAGAACTTGTTCCACACCCGTTTCCACCAAGAAACACCAATCCTCCCAAAAAGTTGCATGTCCAACTAAAGGTACCCAGAGGCCACCGAAAACTTCCCTATTGAATCCTGTCCCCAAGCCAGAGTATCCATGCCCAAAAGAGACAAGCATTCCCTATTAGCAACAATCCTAGCTAAATCCCGCCGCTCCTCCTTAGTCCCCCACGGAGGCCATTCCTGAGGATCTTTCCAATTGCACACAAAACCTTGCCCCAAGTGTTGAACTGACTTATAATCAGCCACCCTACACCAACCAACACCAATAAAACTATCACTGAGAGCCCTAGATGAGGGTATATCAAGAGAAGAGGAGGGTGACCATCCCAAGAATCCCCTCAAAACAAAGCTTCAGAGCCCCTGTGACAAATCCAAAAAAGCCCTTGCTTAACAAGGCGGGCCCTAGATTTAAGAGTATTCCAAATTACAAAGCCTTTCCCTTCTAGACTGCATCTGGGGACATCAACAACATCAATCCCTCCAAGGTACTTATAAGTGAAAATACAAGCCCAAACCTTATCCTGACTCGTACACCAACGCCAATACAATTTAGCAGCAAACACTTGCCCATTCAGAGCTGTTGAACAAAGACCAAGCCCTCCCTCACACGGAGGCCTGCAAACCAACTCCCATTTAACTAAACTCCTCTTAGAAGCAAGCAGATTACCACTCCAAAGAAATTTGCGAGAAAGAGCATCAAACTCTTTAAGAAACTTTGAAGGGGCCACATGAACGAAGCACATGTAAATAGGAAGAGCCTGAATCACAGAACGCAAAAGAGTCACTCGAGCAGCAATAGACAGCCATTTGTGCGTCCAATGAGTAACCCTCCACCTCAACTTTTCCAACAACTGCTTCCAAGAATCCCTAAGTTAAGAATCCACCCCAAGAGGAACTCCAAGACAAACCATAGGGAAGGAACCAATTTGAAACCTTAGAATCTCAACAATCTTTTGTTGAATCTCAGCATCGCCCTCTCTCCCTCCACCACCATTCAACCTAGGGGCTACCTCCTCCGACATAACTACCTAAGCACTACTAGGGACCTGTTGTGACCTTTTCACACATCGCCCCATCGCTGATGGGGACCCCCAGTTGCCTGCTAGTTTTTAGGGTTTTGTCTCCTTGCAGCGGTTACGAGAGATCACTTTGCTTAGAGTTTCCAGTTAGTTCGTCGAGGGTTACCCGAACCAAGTCATTAATTCATGTTTGAATCAGTGCGTAGATGTCATGGGAGCGCTCAGAAGGCCCAAGAGACGAAGATCGACTGTGAATTCGGCCAATTCTGAGACTTCCTATTTTTTAGGAAAAGTTGCTTTTCATTTTTCATTTTTGCATTTTGGACTAAGGTGGTTCCTATTTTTAGGGTTGCTTTTCTATTTTAGAAAGTTTCTCGTATTTTTGAAAGTTTCTATTTTTAGAAGGGTCCCGAGTTCAAAACGCACTCTAAGTCCCAAAACTCACCGTAATCCCTCTTTAAAATCAAAAGTAAAAATTTGAAAAATTTGAAAAATTTGCAAAAAAAAGTTCAAAAACATGAAAATCAGGGCAAAAAACGTTTGAAAAATCTGGAAAACCAGTCAAAAAACCAGTCAAGATCGATCAGATCTGAAGGTGAAATCATGAAAATCAATTCAAAAATGGAGAAATCTGTAGAAAATCTGCTCAAGGCTGAAATTCGCCATGGAAGAAGTTGATGTCCAAAAGACTTCAAAGTCCCATTTTAAGTTTAAGATGTACGTCCATGCATGCTTCAAAGTCCGCCTTGCGTCTTGGGATTCATCCAAAAGACTTCTAAAGTCCGCCATGCATGTGCCAATCAGCTCTAAAGTCCGCCATTCTCAAAAGGGGATGTCCAAAGTGTTAGTGAAGTCCGCCATATGCCAAATGCACATCTTAATGACCAAGGAAGTCCGCCATATGCCAAGAAGGATATCCTTGCACCTCATAAAGTCCGCCCTTGCATGTGCTAAGAGGTCTCAAAGTCCGCCATCTTCAAAGGGAGACATCCCAAAGACCTTCAAAGTCCGCCCAGCACTAGAATGCACATCCAAAAAGGTCACAAAGTCCTACTCTATGCTTAGAAGAAGTCAGTCTGTAATGTTATAAGTCCGGCTTTGAAAAGTGGGACTTCTGGTCAAGGTCAAATAAAGTCCTACTTAGACTTATAAAGTAGAGGAAAATTAAAATTTCATTAAGTGTTGATGCCTACCAAGAGGGAAATTTCGAAATATGCTAAGTGTGAGAGCCTAAAAGGGTGGAAAATCCTTTCCAAAGGATGAACAAATGCTAAAATGTTAAGGGAATTCGCCCTAGAAAAGAGGGACGTCCAAGATGCTCATCCCAAAGACTTAAGAGATGTTCACCAGGCACTTGGAAGAAGTTGGTAAAATAGCAAAGACATCCATGACGTTCGTCCAAGATGTCAAGGAAGTCCGCCCAAGATGATAAGATGGTAAGATTTTTGACTAAGTGTCAAGGCCAAATCCAAAGAAAAGTTCGAGAATTCGCCTAAGTATAGAGGCTAATGGATAAGAAATGAAGATTTTGGCTAGACATCCGGACATTTTTGAGAGGACAAATGCCAAGCTTGAAAGGACAAATGCTAAAGAGGATCAGGATATGGCGAAGAAATGAAACGGAATATGCCTGACACGGTGAGGGAAAAAGAGGCAAAATTTGCCTAAGTATGGAAAATGCGAAGAAATTGTCAACTTTGGCTAAAGAAAAATGCACGAGGTAAAGGGAAAGGAAGGATCGTCCTTGACCAAAAGGATGAAGAATATGTCAGACGTTAGGAAAATTCAACCGGCAAGGACATTTGGACAAGGATATTACCTAGAAAAATTCGACCGAGCGAGGAAATATTTGACTTTGGCAGAGCAAAATAAGCTTAAAATATCGCCTCGGCAAAGAAAAATGAGGATCTGGCAATAAAATCTTCGACGGAATGGCTTAAATTTTGGTTTGGCTAGACGAAATCAAGAACGAAATCGGAAAATACACTCTCAGCCAAGAAAAAACGGAAGAACAATCGAGATAGCCATGGGTCCAAGACGAACGGGTTGGAATTAATTAAAATATTTTAATATTTTAATAATTAATTCTCAACTATTTGGAATTTAAAATACCTTGGACAAAATCAAAATTGCCAGACATGAATCGGACGAAAGTAAAGCACGCCAGGCAGAGATGGAATCCGGCAAGAAGAAAATTAAATTCACCATGAATTTAATTAAATTATTTAATGTTTTATTTAAAAAGTTGAAAAATCAAAAAGATAAGCATTAAATGAAAAATCGAATTTTTGAAGATCAAGGAGATTTGTCCGGATAAGTTCGAGACTGAGCCTTGTCGGAAAATAAAAGGAAAGTTGCCTGTTTGGAAAATGAAAACAAATCGAGGATCAAGAAGAAAGATGGCAGTTACTAAATCGAATTCAATCCTTCAGCATTATAATGAGTTTCAGCAACTCATTTTTCACACACAGCTGAAGAGAAATTTAATCTTTCTCGAAATTGTCAGGCAATTAATTCGTCCGTAAGCAAAGTCGAATTTTCTCAGAGAGAGAAGCAGTGTTATGCTGAGGAATTTTTCGCGGGAAAAGAAAAAGAAAATTATTCAAAGCTGAATTCTTCTTGAAGAGGGGCGCACTTTTCAAAAAAATCAGATTTTTAAATCTGATTTGCATTTGATGATCCTTCACTGAGGTTTGAGGATTGGTTAATTAAATTTGCTATCTTTTTATGCCCTTTCCTCTTGACGAAGTTCTGGCAAGAATTTTCAACTCCATCGAAGTCACTTTCAGCTTGCTTTTTCGCAATATTTTAATTATTTGAACAGCTGAAAGTTATTTTTCGAATCCAAGGCACGAGGTTTAAATAATTTTAAAAGTCTTTTTATTAATGTTAATTTTATGACTGCAGGTTGATGGACACGGCAGACAGATCATCAAGGAAGCTGAAAATGAAGTTCGCCAACAAGGGTGCCCAGAAGGAGACCAAGGTCATCTCAAAGTGGAAGAATGTTGTAGATACGGACCTTGGACACGTTGACTTTGACGAATTCAAGAAGAGAGTATACGGACAAAATGGACTTCCCTCACCAATCGCCAAACGAATGGTCAGAAACGGGATATTCCAAGCAGCTGGATTCCCGCCAACCATAAACTATGCAGAGTTAATGGTGGAATGTGCTCGCCATTATGACACCCAGAAGAGACAGATTATCGCCCCTGACGGAAGGATCTTGGCACACTTGAACGAAGTTGTAATCCAGGAAACCTTTGGCATCCCTGAGCATTCAAGAACGGTCTATAAGACCAAAGAGGAAACCAAAATGCTATATGACAGCAAGTCAGATTTGTGCGCCACCACAGTCAACAAGGTGTGGATGGACAAGCCAAAGCCATCAATCAAGAAGATGCCCAAGAGACCTCGCCGCACGGATTTCAAGGAAGATTTTGGAGATATCGTGCTGATGCTAAACAGGATCGCAGGTAATCCGCAGGGCGCCTTCTTTGAAAGCTGGATGTACTACTTCATCGACGAAGTCACCTCTGGAGTTAAGATGTTCAACTGGTCACGGATGATAAGTGACAACCTTCATGAGCAACTGATCAACCTTGAAAAGACCAAGTCTTTTCACATGAGTTCATATGTGATATACCTGTTGGCCAGATCATACAAATATCCAGGTTTGGTCTGCAAAGGCAAAATTGGCAACGGGGAGAACGAGCTCAGGCCTTATGACTGCTATCCTCAGCTCCAATTGAAAGAGAAGACTCACTTCAGGAGGGTGCATGATGCATTCCTAATGCATATCACCAGAAAGCTCCAAGGAGGAATACATCAAAGGCTGAGCCATGAAGCGAAAAGCCTTATCAGCAAATACGGGTCCTGGTTCAGCCAATTCCCGAAATTCACATATATCAGGATCCAGGGATTTACTGGAAATCCCTATAAATTGCCTATCTATCCGACTAATCGGATGGTATTGCTCGAGGTTTTGAGACAATTAGAAGAGTACCAGAATATTCAGAGGCCGACCAAGAAAGCGTCTGTCACATTCCCTTTCTTCATCGGGAACATGCTAGAGTACTGCCCATCCGCCCAAGCAGCTGAGAGTGCACGGCTAGAGATCCAATGGTATCCTTTCACGGCATACAAGTCCAGGGTCAATTATGACCCACATCATAACATCCGGACAGTGGAAGGAAGAAGATATAGGCACAGAACGGAACTGGAGGATTATTGGGCAAATGCTGCCGATGAATACGAGATCAGACGGAAGATGTGGTCCAGGATGTCCGTGGATTTCATGAGAACAATCGAGTTCTGTCGAGTGCCTGACCAGCTACAAGACGATGGAAACCATGTCCAACCTCGCTTTGAGGAAAGCCGACCTCTCCCTCCAGTGAAGTGGTTAGAGCCAGAGCACGCAGACCTAGCCACCCTAATGAGGCCAGTGACGAAATATTCTCAGTGGTGGGTTGATGATCATGTTCAGGAATTGAGACAAAAAGGAATCACGCTCACATATGATCTGTTGAGCGAATCAGAGTCATATTCCTCTAATGCTGGGGCATCCCATCAAGACATGGCCGGTATCAGAGAGAAAAGAAAAGAAATAGTGCCAAGTGCAGAACCTGTTTCCAAGAAGCATAAAGGAGGACCTTCTCGGTCAGCGGCGTCCAGGAATGTTGACCATTTGGTGGCTAATATAGGCGACTCCTTGGTTGAGATGCTCGAACCTCTTGCAGCTCAGGAAGTGAACAATGAACCTATCCAATTAGATGATGAAGAGCCTGCATCACCAACAGGCACAGAGATTTTAGGTTCAGACAATGACATGGAAGTCCAGGATAATGACTTAGAGGAAGGGATGATTTCCACCCTCAGGGGAGTCATGGATGTTCCAAACGAGGACGAGGTTCAGGTTGAGGACGGCATTGAACAGTCTACCATTCCAGACTGGCTATTGGAGAGAATGAAGGTCCAGGTGCCTGCTGAGGCTCAACAGGAAGAAGAGGACGATACTGCCGATTTCTTGGCAAGATTAGAACAAGTTGCTGCCAAGAAGCCCGCCAAGAAGTTTTCCACTATCCAGAGGAACGAGACAGGTAACCGTTCCGTGCACATTGCAGTACCTACAGTGGCCAAGCCAATGGATGAAATCACTCCGCAGGAGTATGCTATCACCACTGTCGACCTTGGTCCGACATCAAAAGGTCAGGAAGTAGAAGAGTTAGATAATTCCGTCTCGACCATTAAAGCGAGACTGGAAAAGGAAGTGACCAAGAAGAAGGAATATAAGAAGGAGGTCAAACGTCTCAAGGAATATATCCAGCATTTGACCCAGCCGCTAGATCAAGGCAATGCAACTGTTCCTCCTCTCCTCAATTCATCACAGGAGATGACTCAGGAAGTTGAGCATGGAATGGTGACAGCCAGGGAAGCGCAAGACTGGATGGCAGGTGAAGGCATGGAAGCTGCCTTGTTCATGGAAAGGTTGGCGCTTGCTTATGGACGAACCTCTTCGTTTCTTTCTAGGTTGATGGATATGGCAGAGACATGGGATGGTATCCCGGATATGCAAGAAAGGCTTATTCCAAGCCTGAGAATTTTGAAGAGCACTCTGAGGGAGGAGTTAGTTGATAAAAAGGTGATCGCTGCAGGGGCAGCATATGATTTTCATCACTGGTTTTGGGCAGTGACAATTCGAGAAGAAGTATTGGAGAAGGCGAGAATCGATGGGCTTGGAATCAAAGAACAGGTCAGGAAAATCCAGGAGAAGATGTGCATGATAACTACAGATGTGTTCGACCGTGAAGTCATCCAGGAGAACGACATGCAGTTAGAGAGACTGAAGCAAAAAGTTCAAGAAACTTTCTTCTCGACCACTGGACCATTTTCGAGACAGGACTTTGCGAGAGTGGCAAGACTCTCATCCATTCGAAAGGAATTTGAGAAGCAGGAGGCAGATTGGGAGAGTACCTTTGCCAGATGCGCCGAGAAGTTGGACGGACTAGAATTTCGGATCAGCATGTTACCTCCTGTCACGATGGACGAAGTCATTGCCGTAGTGTCCAGATTCGCCAAGCACAATGCCACTCAAATGGATAAGGACGCCTCTCCTTGATTATAGCTGGAACTGCCACTTTTCTGATAGTTTTCTGATGGTTAACTCTTGTTGTTTTGGGAAACCCTAATTAGGGTTTGGTTGTAACAATCTGGGCCGTTAATCTTGTTTAAATCTCGGCCGTCTATTTCATTTTTGGAGCTCTATATAAACTAGTGCTCTCTCATTTTCATTTTGTGTGGAGACTTGTTATGTATATTGTCGCATTGAGACTATTTTGAATGATAAAAGCTCTTGAGCATGATTTGCCTTGAATCACTTCTTATTGTTGAATAGTAAGCGAGGTTACATATTATCTTCCACCATAGATTAGAGTTAAAGTTAGATTAAATAGAATTTGCTTTGAAAAGTTGTTAATTGAATGAAAGATTGATCGTATCGACTCATTGGTGAAGTGTAGCTCATACTTTCTTCGGATGAATGATTTTCATCCGATGCGTAAAGTTAGCCTGAGCTCCTAAGTGTGGAAGCCTAACTTCAACCTTATCCGAGGTTTGAATATCATTCTCACAACCCCTTTGAAGATTGCACCCATTTTTGCGTATGTTGTCCAACAGGAGGCGAAACAAAATGTGGTTTATTTCGCTTCACCAAGTCCTTGCTGTCTCTTGATTTCTTAGGCTTAGATTAGACTCCCTAAACCCTATTCTTTTTGCCATTTTTTTGAGATCCATTGAAAGTCCCCACTAAGAGCCCTCAACGATACATTTCCTAAGTCCTGAACTTGCAAAGATATTCTTACGTAAGTCCCCTTGTTCATTACCAGCAAATCACAACGACCACTGAACTTATCCACACGTCGAGACCCGACTAAAGAAACCTTGGAATCGCCATATGATCTTCCTTGCAATCTTAGCATACGCGGTGGTTTTTCAAGAGAGGATAAAGTGTCTTTGGACATTTTTATTCTGAATGTTTGGTGGATGATAAAACACACATCAACAGGACCTAATCCCCATACTGCATTCCTTCATCCACTAAGGGCCAACTTAACTAAATCAATCAACATAATGTCCACTGCAGGACTCTACCTTGATACCTCCCGCCAACAAGCCAAGAGACATACCTCTACACCACGTGCCCATGTGCAATTAAGTTTTCATATATTAATTTAATAGCCATCCCATCACCATCCCAAAGACCTGGAAGAACATTTGTTATCCCTAAAACCAGTACCTCCATCCCAAAAACTGAGAGAAACAGCATTTTAATTGTCGATAATAAATCTCTGTAAATAACTAAAACCCAAACCATCATCTCTATTCAATTTTTTAGTATGTTTTCAATTCTCCACTGCTACACTCAATCTGCACTTGAGACAGTGATTCTCTGTTGCAATGATCCAGGCATCTTCACTGCAAATGGCATGCTTAGATTGAAAGGATTACTTCACTAAGTATTCTCATGAGATGATTCTTATGGACATTTTGTATTTACTAAGGTTGTTTATATAAGGAGCCCTAGTCTGCTATTCTTACTTAAGTTCCTGATGATGGATCCGCCAATGTGATCCAGAGAGTTGATCAAAAAAATCTGACATGGGTTTCCCAAAAGCTCTTTTTTAATACCATGGACTGTGGAAAGATTAGGTCTTTAATGATAAATTTTATATGATGGAATTTTGATGTCATGAAAAAGCAATGTGCATCACTCAACCTCTGAACTTCTAAAGTATGATATCAGTCTGAACTTCTGAAGTATGATATCAGCCCTACATCTAATGATTCCTTGCATTCAAGTCTAAATGAGGCATGCAGTGATGATTGGTGACAACAGATAAATTTCCATAAATATGGTTTATATCATTTGCTTCTGTAACCCATATTTGCCAGATTCATCACTCTTCATGATTGGAATACAAATTTGGCAGTTTAAAAATGATTCTTTGAAAGCATCTTAAAATTCTGCTATCTGTTGTTGAATCTAGTGACAAATTTTATCGAACATAATCTCCAATAAACCTTTTCTGAATTTTATCCAAACTGAATTCAAACGTGTGCACAAAGTTGAGGTTGCAGATGTAAGCACTGGTTAGATTATAGTAAAGAACTGCACAATAATTATGAATCAGGTATTCATTGAATATGAAGAAGAGAGAAAAGTTAAGCTTGCAGTAAGTGGAAATTACTCATACAATAAACAAGAAGCTACAGCTCATTCTTCACAATTCATTTGAGTGTAGCCCATATAAATTTGTATTTGTAGCCATACACCCACGGCAATGTTACACATTGGAGAGCTTAAGAATGGCACTCCTTAAGTTTAAGTGAATATAGATTCAATGGAATCAATGGGACCCGCTGTCAAAAGGCCATACAAGCCCCAAGAAAAAATGAAACTACACTGGTTAAAAAACAGGACAATGGTAAACTATGAAACAAAATTAAATATGTAGGCTTTAATGAATTTAAGAAAGAGCTCATACCATAAATAAAATTTGTCTTTCAAAAGTGGAAAATTAAATATATTATGAACAGAGCCATTAGAACTATGAATTGCATAAGGATGCATTGCAGTTCATTGAGTTACAGACTAAGAAGCTCCTCCCAAGGACAATCCTGCCATATGAAAAGAATCTATATGTTCAGTAGACGAAGAGAATATTCCTCAATAATTATTTATTTGTTATATGAGGATATTTAGTTAGCCTGTGAGGTTCCTTAAGGCTCTCTAGAAGCAAGCTGCCTGCACTGCTACCAATTTTTTTTTTCTTTTTAGGTGGCTGCTTAGTTTTCTTCCTCTATGCTTGAAGAACTTGAAATGGCAGCAATGATGGAGTGATCATCCTCATAGATCTCCATTACTAAAAAATCTGATCATTTCAGGAATTTAATCATTTTAAAGTCTTCTGACTCAAAATGGCATGAAAATTTTATGCCAGATAGATCAGAGCAACCTAGATGTCATTGATAACTACACAGATTCAATTTCGCCTCCCAATTACTGTTTTGGGTTGCCTGGCATTTATAAATAATAATATGCATGATTTATTGATAGAAAACAGGCGTTCATTTCTTAGTATTGTTTACTGTTAATCATTGCTTTTACATCATTACTACCAAAATTGTCTTCATTATCAGTTGCTTCTGCAATGCAGCTACAATAAGTTTACAGTTGATTTCTTACATGACATAATCTGCATTAGCATGCTTATTATAGTGTAATTGCACAGTGAAAGACAACTAACATTTGGGTGATTTCTCAGCTGGCGCAATCTGGACTACAATGGTTTTCTATAATCAATAAACAATGAGTGGATTCTATTATGAGTTCATATGATAGATATGTTTAGCTACATAAAATAATCTTGGCTATCATCCAGGGGAATAGTAGTGTAACGGTAATGGGATGCAGGTAAGAACAAAGCCCATAGCTTTGAGCTATGGACTTTACATCATCTGGATTGGCATGATTTTTATGCTGTAATCCCAAGGTGAAAGAGAACTAACATATAGGTGATTTCTCAGCAGGCGCAATCTGGACTACAATGGCTTTATATAATCAATAAACAATGGGTGAATTATATTATGAGTTCATATTATAGCTGTTTAGCTGCATAAATAATCTTGACTACCATCCAGGGGATGTGGTGTTACGATAATGGGATAGACCGCTAAGAGTAGAGCCCGTAGCTTTGACGGACATGTGATACTGGTGAGATGGAGGAGCAAAGCCAACCTCAACCACCACTTGGAAACTTTAAAGCAAGTAGAAACAAAGTAAAAGGTATCAGGGTTCTTATATTGTAGTAAATATGTGTTTACGGATTCCAATGGTTGTATGTATCATTTCTATAACAAATGCAAAATGCAATGTAGAATGTTGTTGATTTCTATTGTATTTTCATGATACATACAGGGCAATAAATTTCTTAAAACTTTGAGGCAATGTGTTACCTGTTCTTTTCTGGGTGTCTGTGGAACTGCTTTCATAATCTCCTGCCTTCCAGAATTGCTTGTTAGAAGGCTTTCCCAGAGGTTGGGGAAAGGATGCCGTGACAGTGTTTTGCGGTGGCTTATGACGTTGTTTGGCTGGTATGGGTGGCAGAGGATCCAGAAACCCAGCTGGCAGAACAACAGCATCATCATTATCACCATCACCTGTGCTCCTCTTCTGACCAGACCAACAAGCATTCCCATTTTCATCTGTGGCTGCGGATCCCCATTTCCTCTTTTTTTTATTGTTCACACAATCCCCTTCAGATTCACTATCACTGCTCAGATCTACCACTGGAATGTCAGTAAAACTGCTGACTTTTCTTGCGGGTCTTCTTACTTCATGCTGCTCTTGCTTAACAGGTACCAATTTAGGGGAGCAGGAATTCATGTTACTCAAACATACAAATAAATATCTCTATATATATTTATATATAATAGGTCCAAACCCCAAAACAAACTAGGAGGCTTATCAAATTTGAAAATACTAACGATATTACACACCGAAAAACATGTCCCACAAGATAGTCGATCGATAAATAAAATTTGCAGAGCCGAGGAATTCCAGAAGGCGGTTTGGGAATGGGGAGATGCTCAAATGAAAAAAGAGATCATGCAGCCATGTTTGCGATGAAAACACGGGAAAAAATGGAGGGAAAGAGAAGGTAAAACAGGAAGAGAGTATTATAGGTGGACGTTTAATGCAATGACAGAGGAAACTGTACGAGACGTTATTTCTCGCAATTTGTTGTCTACAGGGTGAATGAGTATCTATGTTTAGCTTTTTCCTATGCTGGAAGATAAGACACGCCTCGTTCGGAAATTTAACCACAAAGTTTGTGCCATTAGCTACTTCCCTTCTTCTTCAATCACATCGCCCGTTTTCTTGACGCCGTCCTTCTTCCTGGGACTGAATTCTCACTCCCATAAAAGTGCAATCTGTGTGCCCATGGTCAAATCGACATGCACCGTCATAATGGTTTATCATTTAATTAAATGGAGTAATTTTTAAGCGAACATTTTTTTAATTATATTCATAAATATTATGATCATTGAAAAGTGTTTAAGAAGAAAATTGTGTGCGTTTATTTGTCTTAATTTTCTTACTAGGATTTGTCATGGTACATATTATAATGTTTGATATTGTGTGAATTTATTTGTCTTAACTTTCTTATTATAACTTGTCATGGCACATATTATAATGTTTGATATTGTGTGGGTTTATTTGTCTCAACTTTCTTATTAGGAGTTGTCATGACACATATTATAATGTTTGATGTGATATATTCACAATCTACGAGTAAATTATAAAGTTTTTAGTAGATAATTTTATATAAGTTTTTTGTATTGACGTTTTTTTAATATGAGAACAAGTTTTTTAAAAAGAAAGAGAATGGATTGATACAAAGTAGAAGGATTCCAAGGGCGGATCTATGGTCAAAGAAACACAAGTACAAATAAAAAAAAAGAGGATGGATTGATACATAGTAGAGGGATTCCAAGAAGGACCTAAGATCAAAGAAACACAAGTACATATAGAAAAAAATAAATAAATTCAAGAAAATTATTTGTAAAAGATGTAATAACAACCTAACAAATTTCTTAAAAAGAGAGAGAATGGATTGATATTAGTAGAGGGATTCCAAGGGGGGCCTAAAGTTAAAGAAACACGATAGAAAAAAATCAACAAATTCATGAAAATAATTTTAAAAAGAAGTGATAACAACCTAACAAAAGTAAATTTGACAAGAAATAAAGTAAAAAGTAAGGAATTGATTAAAATGGAATTCACATATAAGAAAAGATGACGATTAGAAGAAAAAAAGTTATAATGATGAAAAAAACTAAAAAAGAATTGTAATTATAATAATATTAAATTGAAGATTAAAAATGACAATCATAAACACTAAAGTAATGAGAAAAAAGAAGATACGAATAAGAGTAGCGAGAGCTAAATCTCTCTTTGTCATCCCCCTCCTCTCTCCCTTAGTTTTGTTTATGTCAATCTTTCCCTCTCTCACAATCTTCTTGCTTGTTATTTCTCCTTCCCTTGGCCCTAATTTCTTCTCCTTACCTCTCCTTGTACTCCTAACCTTTAATCTAGGACTCCTTTGTGTCTCGATCTCCCTCTCATCCCTCCACCTTGTTCATCTTTTCTACCATCTCTCCTCTCCTACACTTGATTCCCCTTGTCCTTTATCCTCCTAATTGTTTTGATCAACTTTTACTTTCACTAGGTTATTTCCTTGTCATTCCTCTTCTTTTGGGTTTGAATTTTCGTCATTTTTTCTTAATAGTTTTGAATATCTTTAATTTTTATTCTCTATTTTATTTTTAACTTCTTTCCATTAATATTGTTTTATTGATTTCATTTACATTTATATTTTTTATCATTTAATTTTTTTTTTCTTATGTTCACTCATTTTATCAATTAGTTCTATTATTTGTAAAATTCATATTATTCTCTGTCGAGGATTAGCTCTCCCTCCCCTATTTGCATCACCTCTCTTTTCTCATTGTTTTGAATGTTTATTGTTATAATGTTTAAGTTAATATTGTAATGTTTACGATTCCATAAAAATATTTAACCATTAATATAATAATTTCAATTCCTTTTTTTATTTTCATTATTATGAATCTTACCCTTAAATTGTCATTTTTATTATTTTAATATTTTTATTTCATTTTTATGAATGTCATTTTAATCATTCCTTACTCTTTTGCTCTCTTTCTTGCATGATTTGTTCCTATTAGGTTGTTATCTTTGTGTATCTTTTTTTAAATCTTGAATTTGTTAACTTTTTCTATATGTACTTATGTTTCTTTCACCTTGGTCCTCCCTTACAACTTATATTTCATGTCGATCCATTCTCGATTTTTAAGGAACTTATTATATAATTTATGTATGAAATTGTCTAACCTGCAAATAACACTTTTACACTAATTATCGTCCTATTCTTAATGATTAAATAATATTTAATTATTTAGTCATTGTCTAATTTCATATGCTACTATTAATTAAATGATTTTATATCATTTAATTAATTCACTTTAATCTTATTCTTCCCTAATTAATTAATTATGTTACTAATTATCTTTGTTCTTCTAAATTAATTAAATAATTTATATTATTTAATCAATCATCCATTATCCCTTTCTAAATTAAATAATTACTTAAATTGTTTAATTATCCACTTTCCCACTTTCCTAAATTAAATAATTACTTAAATTATTTAATTATCCACTTTCTCACTTTCCTTAAATTAAATAATTACTTTAATGATTTAATTATCCTACATTTCCTCAACATTATCCACTCTCTAATAATAAATAAAATTAATTATTTTATTTCACTTGCACATTCCTTTAATCATGAATTTATTTAATTAGTTATTATATCTCATGCATTTCCACCTTGTTTCTAACGAACACTTTCTCTAACTCGACTAACTAATCAATTTCAATCTACTGATCAATTAAATCAGTTCACTCCCACTCAGTGTGAGTTAATGAAGCAATTAATTCCATTAACTAATTCATGCAATTAGTTAAATATTTCATGCTATTAGTTAACTAATTCATGCTATTAGTTAACTAATTCATGAAATTAGTTTACCAATTCATGCAATTAGTTAACCAATTCATGCAATTAATTAACTAATTCATGCAAACAATTAACTGAAATCATGCAACCAGTTGTATTCAATTAACTCATCAATCAATTCCTTTCACTAATTCACCACCCTTGATCTCTTTAGTTCATCTTTCAATCTTGATCATCCATCCAAATCAAAATTTTCTATAAAATAGACCTCCATTCCCATTTGAAGGCTAACCACGAAGCTTCAATATTTTGCATTCTTTAACATATTCAGTATTCATTTGCGCTTGAAGCATAATAGTGCACACATAATTTTTGAGAGAGAAGGTAAAATGGAGAAGAGCAATGGAGGTGAATCAATCTTGACATAAAGAAGGTGTATGCTTTGATATTATTTGATTTCTTATCTTTGATTTTGCTTCATTGGTAGATTAGACTTGGATTTGCTTGAATCTTATTAGTTAGTGATTGTTGGTTTATAATTCATGATGTTTAATCCTATTTTTTGGTCGTATAAATTGTGAACTTGACATGAACTAATGATTTTTTTGTGAAAATTTAGAAAAAAATTGAGTTACAATTTTTGCTACGCATCTATTTGTGCAGAGCGTCGCGTCTATCTATAGAACACTGCACATCTGATATTGCAATGCATGCATAGTTTTTTGTGATGCATTTATTGTAAATATGCAACACATTTGACTATTTTTTTCAAAATTTCCATTTATTGCTAACAATTGTTATTTTTACTCATTACACAAGACTAACAACTATTTATCTAAAACCCTAACGTTGTAGTTATACTTTTGGGTTGTCTATTTTACGTATTTTTGTTGATTTGTGGGTTTGCAGGTTCTATGATGCAACTAATTTTCTACACCACAATCATCTTATTCCTGCATTACAACCATCATGTTCCTACATCGTAATCATTTTGCTCATGCAACGTAAATGTCTACAATTAGCACCGCAATCATCTACTTCCTACACCACGTCTGTCAAAGAGGTCTAAAATTTAATTTTTAGATTTTGTTTATGATTTACATTCCGATTCTGATAGATAAAGTTTTCAAGTTACTAATATTTTATGTTAGATTTGTGGCAGTCATTGGGAAAAGATCTATTTTGAAACTACTAATGCCTTTTCATTATAGCTTGTTAATAAAGACATTTTTGAAATTATTAATGAGTTTGATGCAGGTTTGCTTCTCGAAGAATATAAACTGAAATATTATATCTTTATTTTTTTAGAGTAAACAATCTTTATTTGGGATTAACAAGAATGATTGTATTTCATGTTTGGTAGATTAGTGGCGCATATGCTCTTCCCTCGCACCTTGTGTGACCTTGGGAATCAAAAATGACATTAAATTTTATAGTCTTATTGTTTACTTGAGGTGTAGTGTCCTATATATGCTCTCCCCTTACAACATCTAAGAGCGATCTTGGGGATCAAAAGTAGAACTATAATCATTTAATTCAAGTAGCAAGACTTGCCTGGGGCCTCACCACCCCAAGTTTTGATCTCAAGCATGTCTCTTATTAGGTTATATAAAGGGGGAAGTGAAAGTTGTACCTCAAGGAAAGCTAGTGTCACTCGAAGCCAAGCCTCATGACCCTTGATCTAACGAGATAGGGAGGTGATGAGTAGAGAGGAGACCCCTCTCGACTCAGGTTATTACTATAGAAACTTAAAAATGTATTGAATGGCATTACACACTTAAATTTGATATATTAACATCATTTCATCTTGAAATCCATCTTCTTTTTCCCAGTTTGATTAAATAAACCTAAATATTTAATTAAATGGTTCATTTTCATCTATTAATCTAATTGACCTAATTGGGTTAATTCACCCACTCTCACACTGACATTTCATCTGATTTAATTAAATAATGTAAATTATTTAATTTTAACCATAAGTCCTCTTATGTAATTAAATAACCTAAACTATTTAATTAAATATCATATTTGCATCCCTTTTTCATTAAATAGATCAATAATTTAATGAATATCCTCGCACTCCTCATCTTGCACATTCAAATTTAGTTTTAATTAACTAAATTGCTAATTTCCCTCTCATCCACTTGCATAGGGAATATTCCAAAGGAATATTCTCCTATTTTCCTCAAAAAAAGGTAATGATTATTCCAAACAAACTTTGAAACAACTTTTTAAAGTTGTTGCAAAGTGTGTTTGTTTGCATGATTGTGAGCCCTTGATCCATGTGATCTTTGATTCTCATCCATTGATGAGAATCCTTGATCCATGTTTCATCCTCCTTTCATTTGTGACCATTGATAGATCAAATCAATCTCATTCATTGCTTTTTCATTTGATCTCCATTAAATTAATTATTTAATGAATATCATATTTTCTCCTCCTCTTGCACATTTAAATTTAGTTTTAATTAACTAAATTGCTAATTATCCTCCCCTTCCCACTTGCAAGGGAATATTATTGGAATATTCCCTCTTTTGCACATTCCTCCAAAATAGAATATTCCTATGGAATATCCCCTTTTATGCACTCATTCCTCCAAAATATCTCTTAACCTCTTCCTAATTCTTAGGAAGTGTGTTTGTTGAAAGCTAATTTGGACCATTGATTAAATTAATTGATCCTTGTCAACTTTCAACCTCAACCATGGATTGGAATCCTCAATCCATGTTTCATCCTCCTTTCATTGTTGACCATTGATTGATCTTTTCAATCTAAGCCCTTGATTTCTCATTTGCAATTTAGTTTTAATTATCTAAATTTCTAATTATCCTCACCTTCCCACTTGCAAGGTAATATTCCTTGATAATATTCCTCCTTTGCACATTCCTCCAAAAGGGAATATTCTCATGGAATATTCCTTCCCTTTACACATTAAAATTTTGTTTTAATTAACTAAATGTTAATTTTCCTCTCACACCCACTTGCATGAGAGTATTCTTTGAGAATATTCTCCCTTTACACTCATGAAAAAAAGGGAATATTCTTCTTTGTAACAAACTTACAACAAACTTTTTGAGCAAGCTTTGAAAATATGCTTCTTTGCATAATTGTGAGCCCTTGATTAAATATCAACTTGCATTTCCAACCCTTGATGGGAATCTATGATCCATGCCTCCATCTTCCATCTTCTTTCCATCCTGACCATTAATTAATTCTTTCAGTCTTGACCATCAGTTTCTCATTTGCTCTCCCATAAATAGATCACTATTTGGAGACAAATGGATCCATCTTTAATAGAAAACTTATGTTGATGAAAATCATAGCCACTTGCATCCATATTTAACATACATTTAGCATTTTTAGTTTAAAATATTGATCATAGTAGCTTAAAGCATCCATTAATACTTTCCATTTTAGCTTAGTTTGCATTATGTTAGTTTAAATTGCATCAATGGTTTCATATTTGAACTTCAACTCCATTTAGCATAGATTGCATGCATTTACATCAAACATCTTAGCATTTATCATATTAAATTAGTTTTTATCATGTTTTCATCATCCCTTATCGACTCCATCAATTTTATTCAATAAAACTGATTGAAACAAGCTCATTATGTAAGAGATTGGGAAAGGGTCTCCATTCCACATAAATGCAGAACCACTCCCCCAAAAGGATAAAATTTGGAGTCTTAAAGTAGGTTTCCATTTTTTTTTTGTGTTTTTCATGTTATTTTAATGGGTTCTTAGTCTTTAATCAATTTTGAATATCTTATTGGGATCATGACTTAGGTAATCAAATAGGCTTTAAGTTTGTTTGGATCTAACATGTTTAGTTAACACTATGGTCATGGTCACACTTTGGCACTAGGAGGGCTACACTAATCGAATATGATGAATTTCTCTCTAGATTCCTATTTTCTTGGTTTTACAAATACAAAAAATGCTTTTTGGAATTATAGCGACACCATAAACAACAATACTTTTTACTAGTAAACAAAATAGGGACTTAATTTTAGCATGTGCTCTAAATTTTTTATTTCATTTGATTTCTAACATGTCACTGACTTCTGGTTTTTGTTTTTGAGGTTAACTGGTTTGGTAGATTTAGGCAATAAAATTTGAAGTGAAGGAGCATATCATCATTTGACTATATATTGTAACAAGTGTCTATACACTTATGGGGCAATTATAGCTCATTTTATGATGCTTTACTTCATGTTTTAGGACCAACTAAATTTTCTTTTGGGTTTAAAATTAACGTTCAAAGTTGGTTAAAATTAAACCCACATATCCTCATTTTGCAATATCAATTTAAAATTGAACGATCCCAACACCTCAATTTGGTTCTTAAAACAAACTCATTATGTTTGTTCATTTAAAATGAATGCATGTTTGATTTGCTCATGTGTACTTGTTGTGTGTATCCTCTCCCCTTGCGCTTCGTGCAAACTTGGGTGAAGAGAAACACACAAGTATACTTTTCTTCTTGGAAGCACCTATCCTCTCACCTTGCACTTTGTGCGATCTTGGGTGAAGAGAAACACACAAGTATACTTTTCTTCTTGGAAGTGCCTATCCTCTCCCCTTGCACCTTTTGGCAATCTTGGGTGACAAAAAGCATTTTAAGCTTCACGTCTATGTTACCTTTAGAGGTTATGCCTCCCAACTTGTGAGAGGGAACGACCCAAGTGGTGCTTTCATTACGGTCCACTATATAAATAAATTGGTGTGATGAAATTCATTAACCAACTAGTGTTGTTGTCTTATACTGACGAATGGCTCTGTATCTTTGTAATATGTCAAAACCTGTAGATGTTTCTATGGGCTAGGAGGCCTCTTAATTAAGTGAATCGTTGCATGTATAGGCACCATTTCATCCTGAATATGTCATTAAAATCCTTTGTTTGTAGTTTCCAACTTGTCCATCCAACGAGTTCTTTGAAGTGATGCATTGGAACTTGGATTCCAATAAGTTACTTGTCATGTTCAATTTTGGTTAAAGAGTAGAGGTTAATACTTCATTCTTAACGTACCGAGCTACACTCTTTCTTCAATTGTATGTAAAATTGTCTCTTTTACTACGAAAAGCATGAGGCATGCCCATCAAAATAACGTACCATTTGAACTAGGATTGTAAATGCTTGTGAGTCAATTAAATACTTTGCTTGGCTCTAAAACATTGCAAACAAAAATCAACAAGTTTTCTCAAAATTTTAAACCCTTTGGTTAAGCATGATACCCTTTGAAAAGTCTTGATATGGATGCTTATCTTGAGGATTTAATCCTTAAATACTTCTAAATATTTTGGCTTATATCTAAATCCATACTTTCCAAAGTTAACGTAGGTAACTATGGCCCTAACTTCATGATTTTCACATACTGGACTTTGTGAAATGAATGATGTTTTTGACATAGAAATTTTAGTTTGAAATTTAAGAAAGACATTGTGTGTGGTAAAAATAACTTCATTAATCCAAGATTAAATCAAATGAACACCCCACATTGATGTATGTTCAAACTTTGACTCCCCAAAACAAGTAAATTGAGACAAGGAGAACATTGCAAAACATTGAAACAAAATTCTATTGTCCAAATCATTGAGTTACATTATCCAAAGTCATCGATTTCTACTATCAAAATAATTGGGTCCTATTTTTACCAAAATCATTGAGTCCTTAGGTTTTTATCACTTTATAGGTATAACATTTTTCTAACTACCTTGGTCATGCAAAACAAAGGTTCATTTTCAGTTAACATTTTTGGATCAAACATTTCATCCACCCTATACCATATTTCACACTTCACTTCACCAAACTTTATAAACTTTTGGAACACACCAACACTTTGGACTTAGACATCATCAAACCAATCCCTTAACTTAGCTATGTTGTGTGTGAAATGGATCCATTCCATGCATTTAGTTAAGTTAGTTATCACATTTATGGACAAATTTATCTTGAAAGTCATGAATCTACCTTCAAGATTTACAAGTTCTTTAACACCTTGCATCAAAACATCAAATCTATTTGTCTAAAAGTGTTGTCCCAAAATTTAACAAAGATCACTCTCCCCATAAAATTCATCCATTTCATCTCCCATTCACACCATTGGTCCAAAAAAACTTAGAGGGTCCCTTTTACCAAAATTTGAGTCAACTAGAGAGTTTCAACATACCTCTCCCATAGGTGACCCACAATTTATGGTTACAACAAGATCACAACACAAGAGAATCATGGAAGAAACCAAAGTCACATCCACCAGAAGTGATCCAAACCCACAAGAATTTGATCCAAGGAGCCATTTTTCCCCCTCACAACAACCCCAAAATCCATTGGGACAATATAAGGTAGAAGATGTCACAAAAAACCCACTTCAACTTACTAAAGAACTCCTCGAGTATAAACAAAATCATCCAACTTTTCTCGTGCAAAATTTGACACCGGGGTTAACCCAATCTACGATTCAACTAACTCCATCCCTTGTGCCAAGTCAACCCTTAACATCTAGTCTTGCAACTAGGCTAGGAACCAACCTTGGTCTCACTTCATGTCTAGGAACAAAAACAACTTTGGGTATTCACAACATGACCATTCCATTAAACACCAACCTTCCCCAAAACACAAGTCGGACACCAACATTTGGAAAAACACTTACATTCATGATGCCGCAACAACCTCGACTTTTGAGCACAACCATCTTCATGCATCATCACAAATACCCCATGTGCCTAATGTTACACAAGGTAATGTGAACCAAGTGCCTCAAATAGGACAACAAGGGCAAGTTAACACCCTCACATAAGGGAAACCCTTAACAAGTGGTTCTAACAACCCCATTGACACATTGAAACAAGTGGTTACCCAAACTACTCAAGTCAATCCACCATCCACGTCAAACCCATGTATCATGAATCTGAATCTAAGCAACATGTTGATCACAAACCCCATCAACCAAGGTAATGCCTTAGTACCACATCAAACACAATAAGGGAACCCTCAACACATCAGTCAAGGGAACCCTTTTATTTAGTTGATCCTAAGTCATAATGTACCATTGACATGTTGCAATACAAAATGGCGCCCTCATCATGTTTACCATTGGTCCCCCCAATCATGCAAAATCAAATGGGGTCCCAAATCTATATTTCTCCCTCCCAATTGACAATCATATAAGGAATGATAGCACAAAACAACCTGAAACCATCTCAAATCAATCAACAACCCATGAACACCCTAAATCCATCTCACATGTCCCAACAACAACAACAACAATCACAATAAGCAACCCTAATGGCCCAACAAGTAGCCTTCATTGCACAACAACAACAAGCAGCCTTCGTCACACAACAACAACAAGTGCAACAACAAGCCTTAGTGGCACAACAACAACAACAACAAACCGCCTTAGTTGCACAACAATAGCAATAAGCACAATAGTAGCCCTAGTGGCCCAACAACAACAAGCACAATAGCAAGCATTACTCATTCAATAATACACACAACAACAACAAAAGGGGTTGTACTATAATCCTCAACAAAATATTATCAATCCCAATAGGTTAGGAACATATACACCTCCAACACCATCACCTCTACAATATCCAACACCACCCTACACACCATACAACACCCCGTCATATCAAATTCTTGCTTCAACTTCATCCACCATCCCACTATACACACCTTATGCTCCTCCATAAAACCCACAAGATGATATGGCGTCACAACTCAAGGCGCTAATGCAACAAATGCAGGACATTCAAATGGGAAAAATGAAGAAACCCCATACACAACAAAACTTATGTCCATACCCATTCGATAGAAACATCGCCATGTTACCTTTCCCTCTCGATTTTGAGGTCCCTAAATTTGATAAATACAAAGGGAGGGGAAATCTTGTGGATCACATCAAATAATTCAACATCATGTGTATGGAGGTGGCCTACAATGATTCCTACTTGATGCACCTCTTTCCACGAAGTTTGATAGGCCCTGCCGTCGATTGGTTCTCACAATTGCCTCTAGGCATCAAAACCTCCCAAGAAATCATTGATAAATTCATAGACCATTTCTCCTTCAATATTGGCATGGATGTAATGTTAGAAGAATTGTACACTCTCAAGCAAAACAAAGGAGAATCCTTCGCTAACTTCCTACAAAGGTGGAGGCAAAGAGCTAGTAAAAGCAAGTGGACCATTCCTCACGAACAAGTGGGGATTATCATAGCAAACATTGATTCAGATCTATCCTTCCACTTAAAGATGCAATGTATCACCACTTATGATGAGCTTGTCCCTAGGACACTCAAGATCGAGCGAGCTCTAAACTCACAAGGAAACACACAAGTATATAGAGAAAACCGCTCATCCACTAGTTCTAACAACAAACCCCGCTTTTGGGCCAAGAACAAGAATGTTACTAGTGATGGTGTTGCTGATGCAGAGGTGGTCTTAACTACTCCTAATCAAGAAAACACCCAAACCATGAACACACGACAACCATACACACCACCACCAAACAATCAAACAACGATCGATGCGACAAACACTCAACATGGACCACAAAGAATAAACAATGCTCCTAAACAACAATTCACTCCCTTAAGGGAACCTATGGAAGATGTGTTGAAGAGGTTGATATGATCTAATCTTATCACACTCCCAGATTTCTCAAACTAGATCAAGAGCCACAAGTCAAACCTTGAAGCTATAGAGATGATCATTTTTGTGTATTTCACTAATACAAAGGTCGTAACACACAAAATTGTTTTAGACTCAAATGTCTAATAGAAGATCTTATTGAACAAGGATACATTGATGTCGATCAAAAATTTGGGAATGAAAATTTGAAAATTTACACAAACCCTATGCCTGATCACACAAAAGCAAAAGATTCAGAAAAGGTGTCAACTTCAAACAACATAAACCATACCCATGATACCACGGTAGGATGCATTTATAGTATTCATTCATCACAACATGAGGAATCAAACACGTATCAAAATACTATTTTAAAACAAAGTCCAAACCCATCAACAATGTCTAGCAATATTTCATACAATAATGGTATCAAACATGTCTCAGATTATAATATCTCTCTCACGTATGACTTCATGATTGGGCATGCTAAAGAAGTTCCAAACAAGCAAGAAATATCCCTTATTGCACCCATACCCACAAACTGTTGTGAAGAGTCTTTTACCAATGATATATCATCCACCAAGGATCATGTCAAGAAGAGACTCTTGAGGATAACAAAAGTTACTCCAAATTGGTCGAGATCAAGAACCCTTATCCCTAGAGTTTCACCAAGAACTGAGGAACATCTTCCAAACCAATTTAAACTCCAAAGATGTCCTTGATATCACCCCTGAGATGTTTCTTTCTAATGGACATATAGACATTCTTCATCCAAAACAAGAGTCTCCCACTCTTGATATTCCCACACAAGAGCAAGCAATAGTCAAGATTCTTGATTCTTACAATGATTGTGCATCATCAACATCTTTTGAATCAACACCAACATATTTTGAAGCAATATCAATAGATAATGATATCATAGACTCAAAGAAAATAGTTCATATTCCAGAACAACAAGAACCCATAACAATATCATGTGTTCATGACAAGTCATATTCAGTGGCTATGGATCAGAGGATACATTATCAATGCAAAGGATTAGGTATTTTTAAATACATTCACAACGACGAGGGCAATCTTGTCTAATGAAAACATCAACATAGGGGGCACAAAGGATCCTTGTGATGAAAATACTATCAACACTACAACTAGTCATATCATGAATCATCATCCACCCATCATCTCATATGATATTTGGGACCTGTCGA
The DNA here is from genome assembly GCA_007258455.2 of Sequoia sempervirens. Lineage (NCBI taxonomy): Eukaryota > Viridiplantae > Streptophyta > Pinopsida > Cupressales > Cupressaceae > Sequoia > Sequoia sempervirens. The sequence continues at coordinate 65,843,586 of VDFB02000003.1, read as the reverse complement.
TGGCCAAATTAACACAACATTAAAACATAATATTTCTACTCTATGTCTCCTGAAAAATCCAAGGTCTTTGTAGTTGGTTCTCAACTGTGTTGTTTTGCTGAGCAGTCAATGAGGCTATAATGTTCAAGGGGCCTGCTGGTTATTGAGCTTCTTGATTGCTGGAAGATCGAACTTCTATCTAAACCTACTCTAATCAGGGGGTATAAAAAAGGAAAAAGATAGATAAGGGATATAAGAGAGGAAAGAATGTTGATTCATTCAGTTAACTAGACCTATTACTCTTCAAGGAATTCCTAACTTAAACTGCAAAACAAATCAACCTATAATCAATACAAAGTTTCATTCATTCACAGTGCAAACTTCAATAGTAGATTACAAATCACAATTTTGAACAAAATAAAAGATAAAACTTTACTCATTCCTTGAAAGTTTCAAATCAAAATGATTAACAGAATAAACATCACTCCAGAATAAAAATTTAAGCAGGTTTAAGTTTGGTTGTTTCTACTGTTGAGAAAAAAATAAACAAAATTTACAAATCTGGCAAGTTCACTAGTGTACAGAAACCCATGTCTTCAAATTGACTCAATTAACTAAAAATCCAAAAGACTCCATTATCTATTCTATTGTTGACTCTAATTAGCTAACTTGTAAAACTTCGAACTCTTTTTTCCTAAAATTCTAACCCCTTCAAATGAGCTCCATTTGACAATTAGTAGCTCAATTATTTACATAATTCCCTCCAAAAATGAGACATCAAAAGTTGTAGATTTTGTGTACATGCAATGCAACTTTCTATTTCAACTTTCCTTTGATCTCAATTGAATTTCAGTTTACAATTGTAGCCTCCAGTTTTACTTCAAGTTCTTTATCTTGCACAATGCACAGCAACATCTTCTCCTAGAAGTTGCTCCAAACGGTACCATGAAACCCTCAGTTCACTACCAACTTGATTATCTTTTAAAAAAAATCCTCTTTTTGCATGTTTTCTTTATAAATCAACCTTGATTTATTATCCTCTCATTCTTCCAAAGTACCTGCAAATCATTAACAACATTAAATAATTTTAAAAATTAATTAAATCTAGATTATTGCAATTAAATGAAAATAACCTTTAAAATTCATCATTGAAATATCGATTAAATCCACTTTTAAATTAATGTTATTTAATCAAAGAAGATGCTCGTTCCAAAGCTTGGCACTCTTTGTATTTTTTGAACCTAAAAAACACCTTCATTACAGCGGATGCAAATACCAATTGTTCTTGCTTAAAAGTTTCTACAACCTTTTCAACTCCACTATGTGTGCACATAATTTTGTTTGATTCTTGTTCCAACTATAAAACAAAAATATTCCCTTTGTCATCTCCAATATACATGAAAGAACTCTCCTATAAGACTATAAATGCAATAATATCCTTTGCAATGATATTCATGAGCCAACTCTTTCCTTTTCACATTTCATACCTCAATTTTATAGGATGCCTTGGTTCCCAAGAAATTACAAAACTTGCAAGAATTTTAGTTGACAGATTATAATAATACTTGAGCCTCATCACCACCAAATAACTTGATTCTCCCATCCCTGCTGATTGGGGTAGATCAAATAGAATCAAAGATTAAATTGTCAATTAGAAATCCCCATCTCACTAAAGCCAATATTTGTGCTTTCACATTTAACATATAGATCTACCAAGCATTTAATTGAATCTAGATTATTGCAATTAAATGCAAATAACCTTTAAAATTCATAATTGAAATATCGATTAAATCCATTTTTAAATTAATGTTATTTAATCAAAGAAGATGCTCGTTCCAAAGCTTGGCACTGTTTGTATTTTTTGAACCCAAAAAACACCTTCATTACAGCGGATGCAAATACCAATTGTTCTTACTTAAAAGTTTCTACAACCTTTTCAACTCCACTATGTGTGCACATAATTTTGTTTGATTCTTGTTCCAACTATAAAACAAAAATATTCCCTTTGTCATCTCCAATATACATGAAAGAACTCTCCTATAAGATTGTAAATGCAATAATATCCTTTGCAATGATATTCATGAGCCAACTCTTTCCTTTTCACATTTCATACCTCAATTTTATAGGATGCCTTAGTTCCCAAGAAATTACAAAACTTGCAAGAATTTTAGTTGACAGATTATAATAATACTTGAGCCTCATCACCACCAAATAACTTGATTCTCCCATCCCTGCTGATTGGGGTAGATCAAATAGAATCAAAGATTAAATTGTCAATTAGAAATCCCCATCTCACTAAAGCCAATATTTGTGCTTTCACATTTAACATATAGATCTGCCAAGCATTTAATTGTGGGTTTTGAGCTTTTGCATGTATGTTTACTAGATAATGGTAGTGATAATATTTAGACAAAATTCCACTACCCTTTGTGTTTTACTCATACCATATTCCAAAGCTCCCCTTTCAGCACTAGCAAAGAGGATGCTAGTCAAGATGGCAGAATTCAGCTTCCCCTGTCAATTGCATTTCATGAGAGTTTCTAAAACCTTTTCAACAAATTTATTTTATGCATTTACGTCAAACATTGCATGCCATGGAATTACATGCTTCAGGACACTCTGTCAAAGATCCCTCGTATTTCATATACCTTAATGAGTGTCGGTTTACATTTGCTAATTGTGTTTACTTGGAGTTTCTAAAGTGTTTTCAACAAATGTGTTTTGTGCAGATCCTGTCATAATCACATTTCATGAGACTTCATTTCTACTAAGGTAGTGATGGCACTCATAAAGGCTGCAGGCATTTGATCAAACAACTCACATGAATCGGCTATGCTTCCACACTTTCTTACGCGTAGTAACCAAAGCGTTTTGCTTGAAAGTTTCCTAAATATCTTCAAAATAGATTTGCTTTGTGCATATTTGCAATCATCGCCCTCCATGGCGTGACATCTCTTGCGAGTCATTCTTTAGAACCATCTGAGGGAACAGAGAGGATGCTGGCTGCATTTGCTTTAAAGGTTTTGAAGCCTTTCATTAAAACATCTATTGCTAGTATCCCACGATTATTAAATGAGACTACGCTTCTTAGAGGCATTTTACCAAACAGTTCATACTCCCCTATCTGTGCACATTATCTATGCTTCATCATCTTTGCTTTGGCCACAGGCAAGGCAAGGCAAGGAGGATGTTGTGAGCGGTTGGAGAATCTAGCTTTAAGCCTGCCAACAATATTTGCTTGATAGTTTTTGACACACTCTCAACACTAAAGTGTTTTGTGCATAACCCGATTCAAAGTTTCAATTTAGTGCAACAATGGACAAAGATTGTAGAATTTTCCTCCTACTAGCCGGTTGCATCCACTTACCGCTTGGGATCCTCTAAAACCTTTTCAACATACTCATTTTGTGTGCACTTCCTACCATGATGGTGTTCCATGAAATCACATTTTTTTGTTTGCATATTCTGCAATCAATATTCCATGAGATGATATCTCTTTGAAAAATGCTGTCAGTTCATGAGCTATCTCTGCTTTCACATTTTACACGCACTCTCTAATCATTTCATTTCACGTGATGACATCTTTGTGAGTCATTCTATTAAACAGTTCGCATGCATTTGTCCATGTTTCCACTCGCCCATTGCATTGCTTGGAAGTTTTGAATGCCCCTTTTCAAACAAATCCTTTTAATACAAGATCTGAAATCATTGCATTCCATGTCATAAAATCTCCCTGCAACATTTGGTGAAACCACATTTTATTTGAGGCGTTCTATTGATACACTAGTGTAGCATGTTTCTTAGCTTCCACATTTTATCACATTACTTGTACCGATCCAATTTATACAAATCTTGTAATCATGGTAAGTCGTGACACCACATTTCTTTTAGGCAATTTTCCAACAGCTAACAGTTCACATGCTCTGTCTTTGCTTCCCATCTCTACATTGGCATGCATTCCTACCAATCGACTGCTTGGAGGCTTTTGAAGCCTTTCAAAAAATACCATTTTTATGTTTATTCTGCGATCACTTGTATTCCATGAGATCGCATTTCTTTGCAGACCTTTTGTGAACCATTTTACACGTTGATGCTTCCATGCTGGGTGCAGGATCAGGATAAACCCAACTCTGAGCATTTATTTTCATTCGCCTTATTTTGCAAATGGCAGGGTTCGGGGTCGAGTCAAAACTTGAACATGGCAATTTCATTTAACCCCCGTTTAGTTCCTGGTTTGAGCCTGAAAAGAGAAAGTCCTTTAAACAGTGGCAGGGTTAGGACTGTGGCTGAGCGGGATCGGAACTGTGACTAAGTGGGATCAGAACTATGGCTGAATGGAATCGAAACCAATTCTAGATGTGAACATTCTTCTTTTGACGGTTCCAAGTTCTCCCTCCTGAATCTGCCCCCGACCAAGTATTTTTTGTTTTATTTTATATGCTCACCATGGAGAGTGGGGTTTGGGTGAAATCCCAAAAACATAAAATCTTTTATTATTTTCAACCTTTTCTAAGAGTTTTAAAAAAAAAATTGTTTATTTTCAAAGAGCTATATATATATTTTTTATTTATTTGAAAATTTTACAATCTTTTAAAATTTTTAAAATCCATTTTATTGAAAAGATTCTTTTATTAAAAAGGAAAAGGAAGGAAAGGTCCTTTTTAAAACTTATTTATTATTCTAAAATATTTTAAAACAAAATATTTTATTTTATTTAAACCTTTAAACTTTTTAATATTTTAAATCTTTTAAATAAAATATTTATTTATTTATTTTGTATATATATTTTTTATTTTAAAATTTTCTCTTTTTTTGTATTTTGGTGTTTTTCTCATTTTTTGTATTTTTCTAAGTTTTTGTATTTTTTGTATTTTTCGGACTCAAAGGCGAGAACAAACAGAAAAATTGAAAGACAAAGAAAAGACGAATGACACAAAAAACAAAAAAAAGGAGAAATGAAGAAGACAAAAAACAAACGACATGACGAGACGAGAACGAAGACAAACACAAACAAACGAACGAAACCCAAAATGGAGACACAACAAGGGGAAAGATGAAACAAAGCAAAAATGTGTTGGAGAACAAGACAGGGACAAGACAGGACTAGATAAGGAACGTAAACCTAAACGACACCCAAAGGCGAAGCAAGGATTGGAGTTGGGGCAGAACTAGAACTTGAAACCTCGAAAGGTGTTAAGTGTTGATTCCATCCCACAACTCGATCTCAACAACACAAACCAACAAAACGATAGAAAATAGAGGGGGTCCTTGACTTAAATCCAAGCAAAAATTTTGGGCATGTATGTAAGGCATAACAGGACCAACATAAAAAGAAAGATTCCTAACAAATCAAGGAGAAGATCATCAAAGAAAATGAAGCAGTAAAGCAAAAAGGACAAAGCAAATACAAATGGATACCAAAGCAAAATAAATAAAATCATCCCTCCAAAAATTCACTGGTTAAAGAAACTATGGGGCAAAATAAAAAAGGGAAATATTTCCATCAAAAGCATCCTCAAATACAAAAGCAGGCTTCTCAAGAAGGGAATGAAGTATATACAGTGGTTGGTCCTAATTCCATGAAAACCTTCATTCCCACCCATCATTTCTCATCTTCCCAAGTTTGGAGAGTCAAAGGTTACAAACCATCGACCCATCTATCCCATATTCTTTCATGCATGACACCATACACTCCATTCATGATATCCAATTCTCATGTTAACCATGTGTTGATAGCTACTCTTCATCATAAGAATTTTGAAGACACTCTATTGCGATGTGTGCATATAGACAAGGTTAATTCTAGTATCCACAAGATAGATCAAAGTTCTCAAAATTTGCATCCAAGTGCTCGTAACTTAGCAAAGCAGCTTCTTCAAGCAAGGTATCATTGGCATGTTATGACAGTGGCCTCTACATCAATACCACCAGGTGGTTCAACATGAGGGTAATTTTTTTTTAAAAACATGATAAAAACTAATTTAATATGATAAATGCTAAGATGTTTGATGTAAATTCATGCAATTTAAGTTAAATGGAGTTGAAGATCAAAGATGAAGGCCATTGATGCAATTTAAACTAACATAATGCAAACTAAGCTAAAATGGAAACCATTAATGGATTCTTTAAGCTACTATGATAAAGATTTTAGACTAAAATGCTAAATTTATGCTAAATATGGATGCAAGTGGTTATGAGTTTCAAAAGCATAAGTTTTCTATTAAAGATGGATCCATTTGTCTCCAAATAGTGATCTATTTATAGGAGAGCAAATGAGAAACCGATGGTCAAAATTGAAAGAATTAATCAGCAGTTAGGATGGAAAGAAGATGGTGGCATGGATCATGGATTCCCATCAAGGGTTGAAAATTCAAGTTGATATTTAATCAAGAGCTCACAATTATGCAAAGAAGCACACTTTCAAAGCTTGCTCAAGAAATTTGTTGAAAATTTGTTACAAAGAAGAATATTCCCTTTTTTGAATGAGTGTAAAAAGTGAATATTCTCAAAGAATATTCTCATGCAAGTGAGTGTGAGGAAAATTATTATTTAGTTAATTAAAACCAAATTTTAATGTGCAAAGGGAAGGAATATTCCATGAGAATATTCTCTTTTGGAGGAATGTGTAAAGAAGGAATATTGTCAAGGAATATTCTCTTGCAAGTGGGAAGGTGAGGATAATTAGAAATTTAGTTAATTAAAACTAAATTGCAAATGAGAAATCAACGGCTTAGATTGAAAAGATGAATCAGTGGTCAACAGTGAAAAGAGAATGAAACATGGATTGAGGATTCCAATCCATGGTCAAGGTTGAAAGTTGATGAGGATTAATTAATTTAATCAATGGTCCAAATTAGCTTTCAACAAATACACTTCCTAATAATTAGAAAGAGGTTAAGAGATATTTTGAAGGAATGAGCGTACAAAAGAGGATATTCTATAGGAATATTCTCTTTTGGAGGAATGTGCAAAGGGGGAATATTTCAAGAATATTCCCTTGCAAGTGGGAAGGTGAGGATAATTAGCAATTTAGTTAATTAAAACTAAATTTAAATGTGCAAGATGGAGAATAATAGAATATTCATTAAATTACTAATTTGTTTAATGAAAAGGGGAATGCAAAATGATATTTAATTAAATATTTTAGGGTTATTTAATTAAATAAGAGGACCTATGGTTTAAATTAAATAATTTGCATTATTTAACTAAACAAGATGAAATGTTAGTGTGAGAAGGGGTGAATTAACCCAATTAGGTCAATTAGATTAATAGGCAAAAAATGAGGCATTTAATTAAATAGCTAGGCTAATTTAATCAAATAAGTGAAAAGAAGATGGATTTAAGGACAAAATGATGTTAATATTTCAAATTTAAGTGTGTAATACCATTCAAGACATTTTTAATTGCCTACAAGTTTAAATTGCATCAATGACTTTCATCTTTGAATTTCAACTCCATTTAGCATAGATTACATGCATTCACATCAAACATCTTAGAATTTATCATGTTTTCACCATCTCTCATTTACTTTAACAGTTTTGTTCAATAACACTAATTGAAACAGGCTCATTATCCAAGGGATTGGGAAAGGGTCACCATTCCACATCAATGCGACAACACTCCTCAAATAGGATAAAATTCAGAATTTTAAAGTAGGTTTCCATTTTATTTTCGTGTTCTTCATGTTAGTTCAATGGGTTGTTAGTTTTTAATCAATTTTGAATATCTTATTGGGATCATGACTTAGGTAATTAAATAGACTTTAAGTTTGTTTGGATCTAGCATGTTTAGTTAACAATATGATCATGGTCACAAAACTAACATAATACAAACTAAGCTAAAATGGAAACCATTAATGGTTGCTTTAACAACATAAGTTTGCTATTAAAGTTGGATCCATTTGTCTCTAAATAGTGATCTATTTATAAGAGAGCAAATGAGAAACCGATGATCAAGATTGAAAGAATTAATCAACGATCAGGATGGAAAGAAGATGGAGGTATGGATCATGGATTCCCATCAAGGGTTTAAAATGCAAGTTGATATTTATTCAAGGGCTCACAATTATGCAAATAAGCACACTTTCAAAGCTTGCTCAAGAAGTTTGTTGAAAGTTTGTTACAAAGAAGAATATTCCATTTTTTGAATGAGTGTAAAGGATTCTCATGCAAATGGGTGTGTAAGGAAAATTATTAGTTAGTTATTTAAAACCAAATTTTAATGTGCAAAGTGAAGGAATAATCCATGAGAATATTCCCTTTTGGGGGGAATGTGTAAAGAAGGAATATTCCCTTGCAAGTGGGAAGGTGAGGATAATTAGCAATTTAGTTAATTAAAACTAAATTGCAAATGAGAAATCAAGGGCTTAGATTGAAAATATGAATCAATGGTCAACAATGAAAAGAGGATGAAACATGGATTGAGGATTCCAATCCATGGTCAAGGTTAAAAGTTGATAAGGATCAATTAATTTAATCAATGGTCCAAATTAGCTTTCAACAAACACACTTCCTAAGAATTAGGAAGAGGTTAAGATATATTTTGGAGGAATGAGTGCACAAAAGAGGATATTCCATAGGAATATTCTCTTTTGGAGGAATGTGCAAAGGAGGAATATTCCAAGAATATTCCCTTGCAAGTGGGAAGGTGAGGATAATTAGCAACTTAGTTGATTAAAACTAAATTTAAATGTGCAAGATGGAGAATAATAGGATATTCATTAAACTACTAATTTATTTAATGAAAAGGGGAATGGAAAATGACATTTAATTAAATAGTTTAGGCTTATTTAATTAAATAAGAGGACCTAGGGTTTAAATTAAATAATTTTCAATATTTAACTAAACAAGATGAAATGTTAGTGTGAGAAGTGGTGAATTAACCCAATTAGGTCAATTAGATTAATAGGTGAAAAATGAGGCATTTCATTAAATAACTAGGCTAATTTAATCAAATAGGTGAAAAGAAGATGGATTTCAGGATGAAATGATGTTAATATATTGAATTTAAGTGGGTAATACGATTCAGGACATTTTTAAGTGTCTACAAGTTTAAATTGCATTAATGACTTTCATCTTTGAACTTCAACTCCATTTAGCATAGATTGCATGTATTTACATCAAACATCTTAGCACTTATCATATTAAATTAGTTTTTATCATGTTGTCACCATCTCTAATCAGTTTCATCAGTTTTGTTCAATAAAGTTGATTGAAACAAGCTCATTGTCCAAAGGATTGGGAAAAGGGTCACTATTCCACATCAATGCGACACTACTCCCCCAATAGGATAAGATTCAGAGTCTTAAAGTAGGTTTCCATTTTGTTTTCATGTTCTTTGTGTTAGTTTAATGGATTCTTAGTATTTAATCAATTTTGAATATCTTATTGGGATCATGACTTAGGTAATTAAATAGGCTTTAAGTTCGTTTGGATCTAGCATGTTTAGTTAACACTATGATCATGGTCACAAAACTAACATAATACAAACTAAGCTAAAATAGAAACCATTAATGGATGCTTCAACAACATAAGTTTGCTATTAAAGATGGATCCATTCATCTCCAAATAGTGACCCATTTATAGGAGAGCAAATGAGAAATCGATGGTCGAGCTTGAAAGAATTAATCAACGGTTAGGATGGAAAGAAGATGGAGGCATGGATCATGGATTCCCATCAAAGGGTTGAAAATTCAAGTTGATATTTAATCAAGGGCTCACAATTATGCAAAAAATCACACTTTTAAAGCTTGCTCATGAAGTTTGTTGAAAGTTTGTTACAAAGAAGAATATTCCCTTTTCTGAATGAGTGTGAAGGATTCTCATGCAAGTGGGTGTGTGAGGAAAATTATCATTTAGTTAATTAAAACCAAATTTTAATGTGTAAAGGGAAGGAATATTCCATGAGAATATTCCCTTTTGGAGGAATGTGTAAAGAAGCAATATTCTCAAGGAACATTCCCTTGCAAGTGGGAAGGTGAGGATAATTAGCAATTTAGTTAATTAAAACTAAATTGCAAATAAGAAATCAAGGGCTTAGATTGAAAAGATCAATCAATGGTCTACAATGAAAGAAGGATGAAACATGGATTGAGGATTTCAATCCATGGTCAAGGTTGAAAGTTGACAAGGATCAATTAATTTAATCAATGGTCCAAAATAGTTTTCAACAAACACACTTCCTAAGAATTAGGAAGAGGTTAAGAGATATTTTGGAGGAATGAGTGCACAAAAGAGGAAATTCCATAGGAATATTCTCTTTTGGAGGAATGTGCAAAGGAGGAATATTCCAAGAATATTCCCTTGCAAGAGGGAAGGTGTGGATAATTAGCAATTTAGTTAATTAAAACTAAATTTAAATGTGCAAGATGGAGAATAATAGGATATTCATTAAATTATTGATTTATTTAATGAAAAGGTGAATGCAAAATGATATTTAATTAAATAGTTTAGGGTTATTTAATTAAATAAGAGGACCTAGGGTTTAAATTAAATAATTTACATTTTTTAACTAAACAAGATGAAATGTTAGTGTGAGAAGGGCTGCATTAATCCAATTAGGTGAATTAGAGTAATAGGTGAAAAGAATATGGATTTCAGGTTGAAATGATGTCAATATATTGAATTTAAGTGTGTAATACCATTTAGGACATTTTTAAGTGCCTACATTTTGCCCCTCTTTGAAGCAATGTACTTGTTACGTTGGTTCAAAAATTGACTCTTCCAGATAAAAACTGGTGCTCAAATCGAGAAGTAAAAAAAAATCTAATTTTTTGGATGCCTCATTGTTGCCCCGGTGGAAGGAATTAAGTTGGTTCCATACCCCATCAAGAGATCAAGAAAAAATATAGAATTGTGGGTTGTTCTCTCAACAAATACGCAAGATCGGTTCAAATCAAAGAGGACTAAAAAGCTCAAATGTCTGATGTAGATAGATTTGATGATGTATAGATAGTCATCAACCATGGGTAGCCTCATGTATATTTTGATATATCACACGGATTCGATACTTGGATAAAACTGTTAGTAAAGATAAAAGAATGAGATGGAATAGGATGGATGGATTGGCCATTGATTTCGAGAGTGATTCAGATGTCCAACAAGCCTATGATTCTTTGATACTTTATTAGATGTGGTGATGAGATTGATGATTTGCTTATATTTGGGATTGGGACTCTTCATCATTCCTTATTTTTTATATAGAACATAGACACGATGCATCAAGGTATTGATAACCACAATGACGTATCTAGTGCGATGGACTTTGACTCTACAAACAAATAGGATAGTTCTTGTTCACACCTTGACATACGAAAACTTTGTTGGAATGTAGCTTAGAATTCTAGAATAGTTTAGACCAAAGCATACGTAATAGTCAACAATTTACTCTAAACGACCTCCCTACACACAACTAAGCAAGTGTTCACCAAGATTATTTTACAAGAATACCCACAAGCACAACAAACGAAATATAATGATCAATGTCCCATTCCTTTCTCTCTAAATCATTTAGAAATCACTAAGAAGTCCTCATAATGGGTCAATAAGATAAATCATAAGAAAAAATCAATCAACAAATAGTTAATGTTATCTATACATCTTGCCAACGGTGTAATGTGTTTTGAGGATAAATATCCAAAGTGATTGACAATGATAATTTCCATTGTAGGAAGGATGCATCCTAGGACGTGTTATCAAATGTTGGCGGTTTGATAAGTTGTTTGAAAGGTTGTTAATATAAGGTTTGGTTGACATGTTTGACAATGATCAAGGGTTTGATTTTTGTGTTTAAAGGTTCTACTTTTGTTGATTGTTGTACTTGTTTTCCGTTTGTTTTACCAAAGGGTGAGTGTGACGATCAATTTATCATGGATGAAAGTTTATTGAGTGAAAGTGAAATGGGATGGGTAGTTTTGGATTTTTTTGGAATATTTTAATATTTTTGGTATTTTGAAAATGTTTTGAGCCTATTTTTGGTCCTTTTGAAAGTTTATGTGAATGTTTTGATTTTTGATTATTTGAGGCTATTTAGGGTTTTCCAAGTTTTCTAATGTTTTTATTTTTTTGAGTTTTCAATTTTTTTTGTGTTTTTCTAAGTTTTTAAATGTTTTGGGATTTTTTGAGATTTGACCAAGAACCTAACCTAAAAGACTATCCTAGGGGCCTCAGGGGCTTATCAAAGATGAGCCTTGCCTAGGTTATACACGTAAATACCACTTAGTTTGACTGCCTATGACTTATTATTGATGAGAAATGAACATTTGATGGGTTGTCAATTTATTATGATGGACTGCTAAAGGACTAACTTAAAGTGTCTCGGGGGCACATCAATGATGGCCTTGCCTACATTCAAGATCAAAGACTCGTAGTTTGACATGGTACTGTTTTTGGATTTTTAATGTTTTGACCTTTTTATGGATTTTGATGTGTTTTGGATGTTTTGGGATTTTGACAATTGGTGAATGTTTTTAGATTTTAGTTGTAAAGGATTTAGAATCTTTTTGGATTTTGCAAGTGTTTTTGGATTTTATAAGTGTTTTTGGGATTTTTGATGATTTTGAGATAAACAATACCTAGATCACGATGTCGATGTCACGTTATGAGAGATAAGACATGGTTCAAGAGTTGTTTGAAAACAAGAGTGCAATAACCTACCCTTAGTGCCTAACAATGCTTCATAGCTCAATGGACAAACCAAGATAGGTAATGTATATGTGAAGAGTTCAACAGAGTTTTATCATGCTAGATATGGGTTATGGGACTTCATGAGATAAAATGGTAAAGAGCATGTCAAGAGTTTGTCATGAGTGGAGTTGAAGTATACATCAAATCTTTGTCAATATCAAGATAAAATGGAAAATCTTGATGAATTTGGATTGGATGGATGGAGGGAACATTGGATTTATCATGACAAGGATGAGATGCTTTTGTCTGAGAAGCATCATATAGATGCTCAATTCTACTCATGATGCTTGTTTGCCAAATTTTCATCATAGTACTTGCCTAAAGTGCCATCGTAGTGGTTTTCAGTGAAGGACGATTTTTTATTTTTCATATTTTCTTGATTTTTTGATTTTTTATCATTTTTTGATGTTTTTGATTTTTTTTATATTTTCTGGAAATATTACCTTCATGTTGAACCACTTGGTGGTACTGATGTAGAGGCCACTATCATAACATGCTAATGATACCCTGCTTGAAGAAGTTGCTTTGCTAAGATACGAGCACTTGAATGCAACTTTTGAGAACATTGATTTACCTCATTGGTATTGGAATTAACCTTGCCTATGTGCACCCATCACGATAGAGCACCTTTAGAATCCTTATGATGAAGAGTATCTATCAACACATGGTTAACATGAGAATTGGATACCATGAATGGAGTGTATGGTGTCGTACATGAAGGAATATGGGATGGATTGGTCAATGGTTTGGAACTTTTGACTCTCCAAACTTGGGAAGATGAGAAATGATGGGTGGGAGCATAGGTTTTCATGGAATTAGGACCAACCATTGGATATACTTCATTCTTTGCTTGAGAATCTTGCTTTTTTATTTAAGGATGCTTTTGATGGATACATTTCCCTTTTTGATTTTGCCCCATAGTTTCTTTCACTAATGGAGTTTTGGAAGAATGATTTTCTTTATTTTGCTTTGGTATCCATTTGTATTTGCTTTGTCCTTTTTGCTTTACTGCTTCATTTTCTTTGATGATCTTCTCCTTGATTCGATAGGAATATTTATTTTTATGTTGGTCTCAATTTGTGAATGAGAGATGGGTGGATGTTGATTCGTGATATGACTAGTCGTAGTGTTGATAGTATTTTCATCATAATGATCCTTCATGCCCCCTATGTTGATGTTTACATTAGACAAGATTTCCCTCGGCATTGTGAAGGTATTAACAATACCTAATCCTTTGCCCTGATAATGTAGTTTTTGATCCATAGCCACTGCATATAACTTGTCATGAACACATGACATTGCTATGGGTTCTTGTTATTCAAGAATATGAACTGTTTGCTTTTGATTTTATGACATCATTATTTGTTGAAACTAATTCAAAAGATGTTGGTGTTGGTTCAAAATATGATGATGCATAATCACTATAAGAATCAAGAATCTTGATTGTTGTTCACTCTTGTGTGGGAATATCAAGAATGGAAGATTCTTGTTTTGGATGAAAAATGTCTATATGTCCATCAGAAAGAAACATCTCAGGGGTGAAATCGGGGACATTTTTGGAGTTTAAAATGGTTTGGAAGATGTCCCTTAGCTCTTGGTGAAACTTTGGGGATAGGGGTTCTTGATCCTAACTCAATTCAGAGTAACTTTTGTTATCCTTAAGAGCCTCCTCTTGACATGATCCTTGAGTGGATGATATATCATTGGTAATAGACTCTTCACAATAGTTTGTGGGTATGGGTGTAACAAGTGATATTTCTGTCTCATTTGGAACTTCTTCAACATGCCCAATCATTGAGTCATATGCTGGAGAGATATTATAATATGATACATATGTGATACCATTACAATATAAAATATTGCTAGACATTGTTGATGGGTTTGGACTTTGTTTTAAAATAGTATCTTGATGTATGTTTGATTCCTCATGTTGTGATGAATGAATACCATAAATGTGTCTCACCGTGGTATCATGGGTATGGCTCACATTATTTGAGGTTGATGCCTTTCCCAAATCTTTTGCTTTTGTATGATCGAGCATAGGGTTTGTGTAAATTTTCATATTTGCATTCCCAGATTTTTTATCAACATCAATGCATCCTTGTTCAATAATATCTTATATTATATGTTTGAGTCTAAAACAATTTTGTATGTTACAACCTTTGTATCGGTGAAATTCACAAAAATGATCATCTCTATAGCTATGAGGTTTGCCTTGTGGCTCTTGATAGTTTGAGAAATTTGGGAGTGTGATAAGATTAGACTGTATCAACCTCTTCAACACATCTTCCATAGGTTCCCCTAAGGGATTGAATTGTTTCTTAGGAGCATTATTTGTTCTTTGTTGTCCACGTTGAGTATTTGCAACTTTGATTGTTGTTTGGTTGTTTTATGGTGGCGTGGATGGTTGTTGTGTATTCATGTTTTGGGTATTTTCTTTCCTAGGAGCAGTTATTACCACCTTTGCATCAACAACATCATCACTAGTAACATTCTTGTTCTTGGCCCAAAAGCGAGGTTTGTCGTTAGAACTAGTGGATTATTGGTTGTCTCTATATACTCGTGTGTTTCCCTATGAGTTTAGAGCTCGCTCGATGTTGAGGGACCTAGGGACAAGCTCATCATAAGTGGCGATACATTGCATCTTTAAGTGGAAGGATATATTTGGATCAACATTTTCCATGATAATCCCCATTTGTTCATTGGGAATGGTCCACTTGCTTTTACTAGCTCTTTGCCTCCACCTTTGCAAGAAATTAACAAAGGATTCTCCTTTTTTTTTTTCTTGAGTGTGTATAACTCTTCTAAGCTTAAATCCATGTCAAGATTGAAGAAGTGATCTATGAATCTATTAATGATTTCTTGGAATTTTTTGATGCTTGGAGGCAACTGTGAGAACCAATCAATGGTTGGATCTATCAAACTTCATGGAAAGTGGTGCATCGAGTAGGAATCATTATAGGAAACCTCCACACACATGGCATTGAATTATTTGATGTGATCCACATGATTTTTCCTCCCTTTATATTTATCAAAACTAGGAGGGAAAGGTACCATTGCAATGTTTCTATCAAATGGGTATGGAAATAAGTTTTTTTGTGTATGGGGCTTCTTTGTTTTTCCCATTTGAATGTCCTACATTTGTTGTGTTAGTGCCTTGAGTTGTGATGTCATATCTTTTTGCGAGTTTGGTGGAGGAGCATAAGGTGCGTATTGTGGGATGGTGGATGAATTGTAAGTGGGATTTTGATATGATGAGGTATTGTATGGTGTGTAGGGTGGAGTTTGTTGTTCAGGAGGTGATGGAGGTGGAGGTGTATATATGCATAACATGTTTGGATTGATGATGTTTTGTTGAGGATTATAGTAAAAACCTTGTTGTTATTGTGCGAGCATTTGTTGGGCATACTGTTGTGTTAGTAATGCTTGTTGTTGGGATTGTTGTTGTTGAGCTTATTGTTGTTTTTGGGCTACTAAGGATTCTTTTTGTGCTTCTTGTTGTTGTTGTGTGACTACATCTACTTGTTGAGATTGTTGTTGTTGTTGTACGGTTAAGGTTGCTTGTTGGGCTTGTTGTTGTTGTTGAGTGGCCAAGGTTGCTTGTTGGGCTTGCTGCTGTTGTAAGGCTTGTTGATAAGCATGTTGTGCTTGCTATAAAGCTAAAGCATGTGCTTCCAATGTAGGATCATTTTTTGTGGGCACATCTGCGATGGGTTTTGAGTGTTTATGGTTTGAGTGGGTTGTGGGTTGATGATGAGAGGTTGGAGGTGACCTTGGTTTAACATTCCTTGTAAAATGGTGGATTGAGATGGAGGAATGTAATTTTGAGGTCCCATTTGATTTTGAATGATGTGAGGTACCAAGGGAAAAGATGATGATAGTGCCATTTGGTATTGAGATAGCAATGACACATTAGGACCTTGAATCAATTGATTGAAAGGGTTCCTTTGACCAATGTGTTGGGGGTTCCCTTGTATTTGAGGTGGGATCAAGGTATTACCTTGGTTGATGGGGTTTGTGACCAATGTGTTGCTTTTATTTGGGTTGGTGATGGATGGGGTTGATGTGGATGGTGGATTGACTTGAGTAGTTTAGGTAACTACTTGTTTCGATTTGTCAATGGGGGTTTTCAGAACCACTTATCAAGGGTTGACTTTGTGTGAGGGTGTTAACTTTCCCTTGTTTTCCTATTTGAGGCACTTGGTTCACATTACCTTGTGTAACATTGGGCACAATTTGGGTACTCATGATGATGGATGAAGATGGTTGCACTTGAAATGTCGAGATGTTTGTGGCATCATGAAATGTAAGTGTTTTTCCAAATGTGGGTGTCCAACTTGTGTTTTGGGGAAGGTTGGTGTTTAATGGAATGGTCATGTTGTGAATACCCAAAGTTGTGTTTTTTCCTAGACATGAAGTGAGACCAAGGTTGGTTCCTAGCCTAGTTGCAAGACTAGATGTTAAGGGTTGACTTGGCACAATGGATGGAGTTGGTTTAATCATAGATTGGGTTAACCCTAGTGTCAAATTTTGCACAAGAAAAGTTGGATGATTTTGTTTATACTCAAGGAGTTCTTCTTTAGTAAGTTGAAGTGGGTTGTGTGACATCTTCTCTCTCATATTGTCCCAATGGATTTTGGGGTTGTTGTGAGGGAATAGAATGGCTCGCTGGATCAAATTCTTGTGGGTTTGGATCACTTGTGGTGGATGTGACTTTGGTTTCTTCCATGATTCTCTTATGTTGTGATCTTGTTGTAACCATAAATTACGAGTCACCTATGAGAGAGGTATGTTGAGATTTATAATGTTGAAACTCTCTAGTTAACTCAAATTTTGGTAAAAGGGACCCTCTAAGTTGTTTTGGACCAATGGTGTGAATGGGAGATGAAATGGGTGAATGTTATAGGGAGAGTGATATTTGTAAACTTTTGGGACAACACTTTTAGACAAAGAGATTTGATGTTTTGATGAAAGGTGTTAATGGAATTGTAAATCTTAAAGGTAGACTTGTGACTTTCAAGATAAATTTATCCACAAATGTGATAACTAACTTAACTAAGTGCATGGAAAAGGATCCATTTCACACACAACATAGCTAAGTTAGGGGATTGGTTTGATGACATCTAAGTCCAAAGTGTTGGTGTGTTCCAAAAGTTTATAAATTTTGGTGAAGTGAAGTGTGAAATATGGTAGAGGGTGGATGAAATATTTGACCCAAAATGTTAACCGAAAATGAACCTTTGTTTTGCAAGACCAAGATAGTATGAAAAATGTTATACCTCTAAAGCGATCAAATCCTAAGGACTCAATGATTTTGGTAAAATAGAAAAATGATTTTGGAATAGGACCTAATGATTTTGACAATAGAATTCAATAATTTGGACAATAGAATTTGGACTCAATGTTTTGCAATATTTTCCTTGTCTCAATTTGCTTGTTTTTGGGGAGTCAAAGTTTGAATATACATCAATGTGGGGTGTTCATTTTATTTAATATTGGATTAATGAAGTTATTTTTACCACATACAATGTCTTGTTTAAATTTCAAACTAAAATGTCTATGTCAAAAATATCCTTCATTTCACAAAGTCCATTATGTGGAAATCATGAAGTTAGGGCCATCGTTACCTATGTTAACTTTGGAAAGTATGGATTTAGATATAATCTAGAATACTTAGAAGTCTGTAAGGATAGAATCCTTAGGACAAGAATTAATATCAAGAATTTTCAAATGGAATCCATGCTTAAACCAAAGGGTTTGAAATTTGATGAATCATCTTGATGTGTGTTTGAATTTTTTTGCAACTAAGCAAAGTATTAAACTCACTCACCAACATTTACAACCCTATCTCAAGTGGTACATTCTTTTGATGGGCTTGCATCATGCTCTTCACAGTAGAAGACATGATTTCACATGCAATTGAGGAAATAGTGTTGAGGTAGGTTAACAATGAAGTCTTAAACTCTACACTTTAAAAATCGGACATGGCAAGTAACTTCTTGGAATCCAAGTTCCAATGCACCACTTCAAAGAACTTGTTGGATGGAAAAGTTGGCCACTACAAACAAAGGCTTTTAATGACCATATTCAGGATAAACTAGTGTTTATAAATGTGGAAATTCACTCAATTAAGAGGCCTCACAACCCTTTGAAATATCTAAGAGTTTTTATGTATCAACCCCGAGGCCCCTATGATAGTCTTTTAGGTTATGTTCTTGGTCAAATTTTTTAGAAAAATCCAAAAACATTTGAAAACTCGAAAAACTCAAAACATTGGAAAACTTGGAAAACCCTAAATAGCCTCAAATAATCAAAAATCAAAACATTCACATAAACTTTCAAAAAGACAAAACAACCTCAAAACATTTTCAAAATACCAAAAACATTGAAATATTCCAAAAAAGTCCAAAATCACCTATCCCATCTCACTTTCACCTACAATAAACTTGCATCCATAATAAATCAATCATCACACTCACCCTTTGGTAACACAAATGGAAAACAAGTACAACAATCAACAAAAGTAGCACCTTTAAACGCAAAAGTCAAACCCTTGATCATTATCAAACATGTTAATCAAACCTTATATCAACAGCCTTTCAAACAACTTATCAGCCCGCCAACATCTAACAACACATCCTAGGATGCATCCTTCCTATAATGGGAATTATCATTGGTAATCACTTTGGATATTTATCCTCAAAACACATTACACCATTGGCAAGAGATATAAATAGCATTGACTGTTTCTTGATTGATCTTTCTTTATGATTTATCTTATTGACCCATTTTGAGGACCTTTCAATGATGTCTAGATGATTTAGAGAGAAAGGAATGGGACATCGATCATTATCTTTCGTTTGTTGTGCTTGTGGGTATTCTTATCAAATAATCTTGGTGCATACTTGCTTAGTTGTGTGTAGGGAGGTCGTTTAGAGTAAATTGTTGACTATTGCGTATGCTTTGGTCTGAGTTATTCTAGACTTCTAAACTACATTCTAACAAGGTTTATGTATGTCAAGACATGAACAAGAACTATCCTATCTATTTTGTAGAGTCAAAGTCCATTACACTAGATACAATGTCATCTTGGTTATTAATACCTTGATGCATCATGTCTATGTGTTATATCAAAAATAAGGATTGACGAAAAGTCCCAATCCTGAATATGAGAAAAATCATCACTCTCATCACTAATAAAGTCTCAATGCATCATGGACTTGTTGGACTTCTGAATTAATCTCAAAATTAATGGTCACTCCATTCATCTTATTCTTCTTTTTCTTCTATCTTTACTAACAATTCTATCCAAGTATCGAATCTGTGTGATATATCAAAATGTACACGAGGCTACCCATGGCTGATGATTGTCTATACATCATCAAATCTATCTACATCAAACATATTTGCTTTCTAGTCCTCTCTGAGCCAAATTGATCCTAAATCTTTATCGAGAATTTGATCGAAAATTCAATTTTTTCGCTCAATCTCTTAAGGGGGCAGGGTACCAGGTTAATTCCTTCTGCTGAGGCAATAGTGGGGCATCTAAAAAATTATAATTTTTAAAATTTTGATATGAGTAGTAGTTTTAATTTGAAAAGCATTAGTCTTTGAACAAACATAATAGGTACCTCAGTTCAAAGAGGGGCAAAATGTAGACACTTAAAAATATCCTGAATGGTATTACACACTTAAATCTGATATATTAACATCATTTCATCCTAAAATCCATCTTCTTTTTGCCAGTTTGATTAAATAATATCTTATGAAAAAAATTGCACACAATCGAATCTGGAAATCATAAGCTATTAAACATTATGGATTGTAGAAACTTGGCATCATTAATTGATTAAATAAGTCTAATTATTTAATTAAATGCTTTATTTTCATCTGTTAATTTAATTGACCTAATTTGGTTAATTCACCCCTCTCACACTGACATTTCATCCAGTTTAATTAAATAATGCAAATTATTTAATTTTAACCCTAAGTCCTCTTATTTAATTAAATAACCTAAACTATTTAATTAAATATCATATTTGCATCCCCTTTTCATTAAATAAATCAATAATTTAATGAATATCCTCACATTCCTCATCTTGAAAATTCAATTTTAGTTTCAATTAACTAAATTGCTAATTTCCCTCTCATCCATTTGTATAGGGAATATTCTCCTATTTTCCTCCAAAAAAGGTAATGATTATTTCAAACAAACTTTGAAACAACTTTTTAAAGTTGTTGCAAAGTGTGTTTGTTTGCATGATTGTGAGCCCTTGATCCATGTGATCTATGATTCTCATCCATTAATGAAAATACTTGATCCATGTTTCATCCTCCTTTCATTTGTGACCATTGATAGATCAAATCAATCTCATCCATTGCTTTTTCACTTGATCTCCATTAAATTAATTATTTAATGAATATCATATTTTTTTCCTCCTCTTGCACATTTAATTTTACTTTTAATTAACTAAATTGCTAATTATCCTCCCCTTCCCACTTGTAAGGGAATATTCTTGGAATATTATCTCTTTTGCACATTCCTATGGAATATCCCCTTTTATGCACTCATTCCTCCAAAACATCTCTTAACCTCTTCCCAAGTCTTAGGAAGCGTGTTTGTTGAAAGCTAATTTGCACCATTGATTAAATTAATTGATCCTTGTCAACTTTCAACCTTGACCATGGATTGGAATCCTCAATTCATGTTTCATCCTCTTTTCGTTGTTGACCATTGATTGATCTTTTCAATCTAAGCCCTTGATTTCTCATTTGCAATTTAGTTTTATTTAACTAAATTGCTAATTATCCTCACCTTCCCACTTGCAAGGGGATATTCCTTGAGAATATTCCTCCTTTGCACATTCTTCCAAAAAGGAATATTCTCATGGAATATTCCTTCCCTTTGCACATTAAAATTTGGTTTTAATTAACTAAATGCTAATTTTCCTCTCACACCCACTTGCATGAGAATATTCTCCCTTTACACTTATTCAAAAAAGGGAATATTCTTCTTTGTAACAAACTTACAACAAACTTTTTGAGCAAGATTTGAAAGTGTGCTTCTTTACATAATTGTGAGCCCTTGATTAAATATCAACTTGCATTTTCAACCCTTGATGGGAATACATGATCCATGCCTCCATCTTCTTTCCATCCTAACCGTTGATTAATTCTTTCAATCTTGACCATTGGTTTCTCATATGCTCTTCTATTAATTGATCACTATTTGGAGACAAATGGATCCATCTTTAATAGGAAACTTATGTTGTTGAAAATCATAACCACTTGCATCCATATTTAGCATACATTTAGCATTTTTAGTGTAAAATCATGATCATAGTAGCTTAAAGCATCCATTAATGGTTTCCATTTTAGCTTAGTTTGCATTATGTTTGTTTAAATTGCATCAATGGCTTTCATATTTGAATTTCAACTCCATTTAGCACATATTTCATTCATTTACATCAAACATCTTAGCATTTATCATATTAAATTATTTTTATTCATGTTTTCACCATCTCTCATAAATTTCATCAGTTTTGTTCAATAAAACTAATTGAAACAAGCTCATTATCCAAGTGATTGGTAAAAGGTCATCATTTCACATCAATGCAACACCACTTCCCCAATAGGATAAGATTTGGAGTCTTAAAGTAGGTTTCCATTTTATTTTCGTGTTCTTCATGTTAGTTTAATAGTTTCTTAGTCTTTAATAAATTTTGAATATCTTATTGGGATCATGAGTTAGGTAATTAAATAGGCTTTAAGTTTGTTTGGATCTAACATGTTTAGTTAACACTATGATCATTGTCACAATTACAGATGAGGTTTATGTTCACAATAGACCCCTACTACACACCTTTTTTTAATAAAATCCTTGGAACCATTTAGTCGTAGCTTGTTTGTAGTGCAACTTACACGTATCAATGTGTGAAGTTACTCACCATGTCCTCCCTTAAGTCAAGATAGAATTTCTTTGAGTTGTTATTTATAGCTTCTCAAGGAGAGAAAGAAAGTGAGCTTGTATTGTATTGGACCTATGCTACTGGATTTCTATGTAAGGAAGCTAAGGTAGTGGAACAACTTCCTACACTAAGCTTCAAAGGAGAATAATGTAAAACTTTATAGATATTTCCAATTAAAAAAACTTAAATAGAAATAAATATAAATATCATACATACCACAACATAGTGATTTATGTGGGAGTTTCGAGAGAAAAACCCCATATTCCAAAAGCCGCCCAATATATTATTTATAAATCATAAATACTACAATATACTTGTAGAGCAAGCTTCTCCCGAGAGTATCACCAACCAACGATCCAGAGGCAACACGATTGCTATCCTACTCTTAGAATACATTACAATACACATTCATACTATAATGCCCTCATAAAATAGGGTTGCCTTCTAGGGTAATTCAAGCTAATAAAATATCGATCATCAAATCTAAGAACTAATGATGAATCATCCATATGTACAATAATGAAATATAAATAAATTTTTCCTTGGCACACTGCCCTCGAACCCCCAACCAAGGGGATGATCCCCCCAAACCCCTCATGGGGAGGAATCCCCCGCCCCCTATCGCCAACATATTAACAGTACATTTTTCCAACTAAGAGTCAAAGAGTCATAATTGTTTCTGTATTATGAGTTTTATGAGTGTCTTGAGTCAAAATTTGATAAAATAAAATATGTAGAGTTACTTAGAAAACCTATTTTTAGGAAAAAGCTAGAGCACTACATCTGTTAACTTTTATGTTGCATCTATATTTTACAATGCATTTATAGAATCTATGTGATGCATTTCTTAATTTTTGTGATGCATCTATCTTTTTGTACCACAACTGTCAGACTTATGCAACACAACTATGTTCAAAAAGCCCTAGAAATTCATAACACTTCAAATGTCAAATTTTGCACCATGACTGTTAATATCATGCAATTATTGATTTATGTCATGCATCTGTAATTGATTTGTGATGCAATTTTTTTGATTATAAGGGAAAAAAAGGTTTTGAAGGGACTCAAAACCCTTTACAACTTTAGGTACAAAATTTTGCTCAAAAGATACACCACTAGACAGTTAGCAGCATCTAAAAACCCAAAAACTACAAAAGATACGAATAGCTACTCCAAAGATTAACAAAGAAGAACAATAGCCAAACAACATCAAGTAACAGTGGGAAAAGTTGAACTAAATCACACGTGCAGCCTTTTGACCACCACAAACAAACTTTAGAAGGGACTAAGAGGAATGATTATGCTTAGGAAGACCTCTCTTCCTTATTTGCACAACCATCTAAGAAGATCATCCTTCGAAGGAATAGAGCAAGGGGAAGTCAAAGGACAAGCCACCAAAGGAAAAAAAAGGAAGAGAACCAAGAGTTTCACTCCCACAACCAACAACAGCAATAGGAGTTGTAGATAAACTTGCAGTCACAACAACATCAATAAAATCATCAGCAACAACCTCACCAGCCACAACAACAATTGTAGACAAACCAACCGCATTAGTAGCCACTATAGACAAACCAATAGCTGCAGGAGAACCAACTGCACCAACAACAACAACAGAATTAGAAGTCCCAACAACAACTATAAAAGACCCAAGAGCGACAACAACAACAATGGATGGCAACTAAGAACCATCAATAGAAGAAGCCACAACTTTAGGGGTGAAATCATCATCCCTAGTCCATCTTCCCTAGAATCATCATAAGATTCACCCACAGTAATCCACCAAGTAGCATAACTTTGATGATATTTTTGACATTTTGTAGCCAAATGACCTGTAGAAAAGTATCTCCTACAACAGAAAGGAAGACCTTCATAATCAAGAATCTGAGACCATGGTCTAGTCAAAATGACCTCCCCAAATAAATCTTTTGAGGTATCAACGTCCACAAGAATACAGTAAAAAGTAGGATGATCATAGATAAAATAAGATGAATCAACCATAGTAAACCTACCAATAACATTTCCAATAAACTAAAAGCAAGAAGGATTCCAAAATTGAAGAGGCAAATTAGGAAGTCTGACCCAAGCAGAAACAACAATAATAGATTTAGAAAGAGGGTTGAAAAAAGGCAACCAAGGCCAAAGAGAAAGTGAGTGCTTTCCCCACAACCAAACACCCCCTTCCAACACTCAAGCCCTATCCTCCTCAGATTGAAAAGCAACCACAAAAAAAACCCTAGCCAAAGGATAGAGTTCAATCCTATCCTTAATAATAGGCCTCTAAGAGTCCAAAACCCATTTGTGCAAATTTGGAAGGGAGGGCCATAAATCATTAAATCTACAAATAAGAGCAACATGAGAGAAATAATATTCTTTATCCAACACCTCTTGCCCACAAATAACAGTAGGGGTAGAAGAAGAGCACCGTAGGGGTTTACCCTTAAAAGAGGGAAGAGAAGAAGGGATTTTACCACTAGAACCAACCACCTTAGCAAAGGACTAAGAAGTAGGGCACAAAAGAGGGAAATCCATGTGCAGCAACCCATACCTTAAAGGAGGAAAATTAGAAGGAGCAAACCCACCTAGCAAAGGCTATGAACCATCAGGAGACACAACTAAAGACAATGGTGGCCCAACAGAAAGCAGCAAACCATCTGCAAACACCTACGAGCCAACAACACATGACCCAACAATAGCCAAAACCAACCCAGTAGAAGCCAACAACACACCAGAAGTTGACGAAAAACTAGAAGCCAACAACTCACCAAAAGCCAACAATGCACCATCTGCAGAATGCAAGAGGGTTTCAACAAAGAGAGAGATAGACATTATAGCAAAGAGCGGAAGAGCCATTTCAAAAAGCATTTGTGATGCAATTGTTATTTCTTGTATTGCATCTATGTTTATTTGGCACCACATTTATTTATTCTATGATGCTTTTGTTTACATAGAAATTAGAGTTTATCTCTAAAAGTACAAAACTCAAACCTGATTATACATAGTAACCTAAAACAAAACCAGAGTCTTCCAATTTTAGTCTTACATTTTCAGCATTTTCTCAATTTACCTAGCTTAAATTGCATCTCTAGATAATCTCATCATCCCATATCTTAGGTTTTCATCTCAGTATTGTGAAACTAGGAAAGAAATTAGATTATTGATCAGTCCATTTTTACCTTTTGAAAATCATAAACTAGGTTAGTGTAGGGTCATGGGGGTCCAAACTGGGCCTCTAAGTGGAGATGAAAATTCAGAAAATCAGAGTTAGACAACTTGACATAAAAATTTGAATAGGTTATTAACATAATTTGAAAAATATGTAAAAACAAAAGTTGTAGAAAATTGAATGTAGTTTCTAGGTTACTAGTCCTTTTTTGGAAAAAAGTAATTTTGTTTTGAGAAAATTTGAAATTTCAATGCAGTGGTACTAAATTTTCAGGAAAAAGATAAGAAGTAGACATATATCTGATCACCCCAAGTAGAAGAAAAATATAATATTTTTTTTTTTTGAATTTTTCAATATAAGTAGAGGACACATGCTCGGATGTGCCAAATTTTTTTTTGTAATTTTTTTCCATGTAAATAATTAGTTATGATTTTTTTATTACAATTTTTCAGAATTATTAAAATATTTGTGTCTGACCACCATAACTTGGTAAAAAAATTATGAAATCCATTTTTTTATATCCTATAGTATGTGAAGCATAGAATGTGGTCCATCTTGTAGATTCATAAAATTTTAAGTAGTTTGAAAGTTATAGAAGTTTTTCAATTAGCCTATCAATCAAGACTTTAGACGTAATGTAGGTAGAAAATCAATAATAATAATTTATTAAATTCAAAATAAAGCAAAAGTTGTATTGGTGGAAAGCTGAATTTTTTTTCTATAAACCCTTTTTGTTTGATGAAATTCCGGTAAAAAAAAGTTGTCAGCTATAAGGGAAAACTTCAAAAACTAAACAAATTTTCAAAAACACATTTTTTGGGTTGACTTTCCAGGTCAGGCAATCCCAAACCAAATCCCGAGCCAATATCCATTCATAACGGATATTCGTTAGTTATATTTTCTTATATTATTTATAATACATAATATTATATAATATGTATTATGTATTTATAATACATATATTTATAATATATAATATTATGTATTATATATAATATATTATATACTATATTATATATTATATTATATTATATATTATTATATAATAAATTATATATTTGTTGTATCCCTCTGTGTTTGACCCTTTCTTGATATTTGATTAATTTTGTTTGGGTGAGTTTACTGATGCATAGTGTTCAAATTAATTGTTTATTAAACTTGATGTTTGATATAGTATTAAATAAATTATTAGTGCTTTCATAATTAAATGTAAAAATAAAATTATTGTTTAATATTAAAGTTTTAATTAATAAATTTAATTTGTGAGGAAATATTAAGAGAAAATAAAATATTAAAATTAATATTAATATCCAATCAAGATAAATGATATGAAAGAAAAGCAATTAAAAATATGGAAGGTTTTGCATGCAAGTGCATGCACAGTTGTGAACTAGTTGCGAAATAGAAACTTGTCTTATTAAGTGATTATTACTTGATTTTTGTTTTGGAAAAAAATGAATCATTCTCTTTGTTTTAATAATGATCTTTTTTTTTTTGAGAGGTTTTTCATCTTTGATTTTTGTTTTTGAATGAACATTTTTCTATCTACAAGAATATTTATAAAAATATAGATTTTCGATTAAACAATTGTTTTTCGAAGTGAGGATGGATTTTTGGGTCTTGGAATGGAGAACTCCGTCTGCAAGATAATTTTGTTATATTGTAGATTTTGTGGGAAAATGAGGAATGTTGGTAGAAATCAAATTTGCAGATAAGTCTTCGATCTTTAAAGCTATTGTTTTGATTTGGAGGATGATTTAATTGTTCGTTTATCTTTTTAGTGTAAATGCATTTCATGCATGTCTTGTAATCACTGCTTTCTTGTGAAAACAAATTACTTACCTCTTCCATTGCTTCCTTGAATGTTTCAACAAACTCGATTTGTGTGTATTTGGAAACCATTGAATTCAATGGAACTAACTTTATCTCCACCCATTAATGCATTTGGTTGAAAATTTCTTGAGCCTTTTAGTGTATTTTTCACTGCTGTCTTTTGTCATTTTGCTTTAAATCTGTAGACCAGTGCATTGGGCTTTCAGTATGTTTGGTGTTTTTTTGAAAATTGATGGATGTTCTTTATGATTGGTAATCGATGGATATGTGTAGTGCTTGGTATTCGAATTGCCTTTGCCCTAGCCAAATCACTTTGAATTATGAGTTCTTAACCCTTTCAACTTTCATTGAGGCATCTAAGCAAGGTAAAAAGGAGGATTTGGAATAGAGTTTCCTATTGAATCAAACCCCCTGTTGATAATTTGAGATCTAGTTGATTAAGTCTTAGCGACCACATTGAAGTCATTCCTAGTCTAATGCCTCATTGTGTTAGAGAAAATGCTAGTTTGGTATGTCAGCCCATCTCTTGAAACCATCTTCTTGCACATGCAGCCTCACCACCAAGGTTTTGGCTGTGACAAGCAACATTCTTGGATAGTTGTGAGCCTAAATTTAATTAGCGCCATGTCTCATTCCACCATCTTCTTCAACTTTGTGAGACTCCTAGGTTGAGATTGTAATTCCAATAGGGGCCAATTAAACATAAAATTTTATCCTATGACTCTCATAGATATATGTTCTCATGTCAAATCTCTTCCTCATATCATTCAAGGTGAGCCATGGGTCATATGAAAGGGAAATATCACCACTATAATCATCTGTTGTTTTTGTGAAAACTAGTGGCAAACATCAGGTCTCTTATGGTTAAAAGTCGGTCTTAGTCACCAGTACTAGCTCAAGTCTGTGTTCGAGTTTTGTATGTGCTACCACATTACTTGATTGAGTTTGTATCCCCGATTGAAGTGTAGTAGGAACAAGAGAAAGAAAACACTTTGCTCATGGTCAATCTAACAATTTACTTTTGGCTTAAGAAAACTCGTGTTTGATGGTACCAATGTTTGAAATATCTAAATGCCAGATCTTAAACTAAAAATGTATTGTTTCCTTTATTTAAAATTTTCTTACACTTGCATGAAGGCATAACTTATTTTATCTTAAAGTGATTTCTTTTCTATTTCATTTTATAAAAGAACATATACACAAATATTATTAGTATATATGTAACCAATTACATGTGCTTATACCTTCTTTAAGATCTACTTTTAGAAAATGATCTTTATTTTAGAACTGTATAAAAAATGAAAATACCATAAGTCTAATAGTTGTGAATATACCTGATTAGTAAGATAGTAACATGCAACAACTAATTCTTGACAAAACTAAATGTGAATGAAACCTTATACTTTTGTTTTCTTATTCATGTGAAAACCTTATTTAAGTATTTCTAGTTGAATACTGTACTAATCATGTGTTCTTAAGTAATAAGATTTCATTGTTTATTTATATGTATATGTATATACAATACTTTAGTTTGATTGTTTGGGCTTTTGATTTAATACATATAAATATGTTGACTCCTAGGAGTTGGAATATTGTATTGCAATGTAATCAACCTTCTAGTAATAATGTATACTCTATTTATACATATATATA
>VDFB02000003.1:65792631-65813928 GCA_007258455.2 Sequoia sempervirens | reverse complement strand
ATTAGTGATTTGGAAAAAAATGAAATAGATCTTTTGTGTGCTTGAATTGTAAGTTGGTATACATATAGATAAACTCAATGCAATTATATAAGTAGCTATATATATACATTTTATTGTGTTTGGTTCTACTAAATAACTAAGTTCTCTTTAAATTTGTAGGCGACAACATAGTTTAGGGATTAAATTTTCCTTTATTGTTTTCTTTATGTGAATCTCTATAGATAGATATATGTGAATAAAAATAGTTCTATATATTTTATTTTGAATTTAAACGAGTTTTTTTTTAAGGAGAAAATATATGAAATTTATATATATACATACATATATATGTATGATATTAATATTTGGGTGAATGTTTTCAATATTTCAAAATTAATAAAGTAAATAGGATTATATTTAAGTTGGGAAATGTTCATTGGTTTTGTTAGTTAAATGAATAGGGGAATTGGTTTACTAGCATTTAGATAATTGAAAATATTTATTTAAATAAATGGATTAGATTATCCGTTGCTTTGAGAATTCACTATGTAAATTCCCAGTTAAGTATTTTAAGTGGATGAAGTTAATGAGTAATATGAATTGTGGAGACAATGCCTTTTATGGAGCATTTCATGGTTATTTTTGATTGTTTGCTCGTGTTGATTTATCAGGTTAATTTTAGAAAGGAATTATGAATTGGTTGATTTAATTATTATTGTTGTGGTTGTTGAGTTTGTTAAAGTTGTTTATTAGTCACATTGTAAGTTTGTTAGGTTGGGTATCATGTGAGGAGAAAATTGAGGTCTCCCTTGGATTCCCTGTGGGTTGGTTTTACTATTGATTATTGTGAGTTGAATTTTTGTTATTGAGGGACTTCCAGAGGTTGGGGGAAAGATTTTTCTTTGATTGGATTTCCATGTTAGTTCTTTGTGAACACTTGATTTTATACTTGATTTATGGTTATGTGGGTTCTAGCCTTGCATTATGGAATTGTTAACTTTGGAGAC
The DNA here is from genome assembly GCA_007258455.2 of Sequoia sempervirens. Lineage (NCBI taxonomy): Eukaryota > Viridiplantae > Streptophyta > Pinopsida > Cupressales > Cupressaceae > Sequoia > Sequoia sempervirens. Next base: position 65,812,942 of record VDFB02000003.1, on the reverse strand, counting down.
TTTGTGCAAGTCGGTGCATGCCTTGCTGTATGTGATAGTTCATGTGACTTTATATGTTGTGCAAGTTGGCTTACCCAGTTAGTGGACTGTAGAGTCTTATGTTGCTAGTAGGGGGAGTGGCTGTCAATGGGGGTCAGGACCCAAAAGTGGTGCCAAGGTAACTCATTGAGAGTTTCCTTGATCCAATGATAACTTAAAATGAATTAGGGGTTGGTTAGTTCTCACATTAATAAAAGATAATGGTACGCATCACTCATGGCTCAAGTTCTCATTTAGGCTTTAGATGAGTGGGAAGGCTTGGAATGGCAAAGATCACCTACCTTGTCCTCTTGAAAGGTATGTTGATCCTGTATGAGTTAGAATGGGGGTCAAGGATCGATTGAGGTTACTAGGGTTTAACTAAGGTGGGGGCCAGTAACCTACGAAGATCCACATTGGGTATTGTTGTGCATGTTTTGTACACACGCCTTGCCGAAGGTAGCGACCCCCTCTTTTTCGCTCCTGATGGGTCATTTTCACTCTTGATAGGGCTATTTTTCCCTCGCCTCGCTTTGTGCACCCTTGTTACCAAGCCCAAGACAGTCATGATCCATACACTAATCAATTTCCCATTTGATAGGTTCACCTACCTAAATTTCACTAAGTCATTTTCCTTTGCGGACTAGGTCTTGTGGGTTTCCCTTAGCTTTTTGCCTGACATCTGTTGGCCCTCGTGGACCCACGTTCACAAATTTCCTCTTGTCGTTTGTCATTCGCTTGCAGCCAAGCATTGGCATTCGCCTGTTGGGCGGGCTCCACATTCACTTTTGTCACTGCGTCCTTCAAGTATCACGGATCCACAGTTGCGGGTTGCCCTATGTGGGTCTTCGTTCCCATTTCATCGCTAAGTAGTGGCCAATCCCCAACTTTTGCCCGCATGGCGGGATCTGCACTTGATCTTGCCATCCCTGTCATCATTTTGTTATCGTTGCTCAATGATCAAATCTTCATGTTGCCCCTTTGTGATGTGCTCGGTATCCATTATTAGTGACCCCAGCCTGGGAACTTGAGGTAGAAAAACCACCAAGATAATAATTATCTGGATCCCCCCAATGGTTGTGGGTGTCTGCTAGTGGAAAGCCGTCTCTTGACAACCATTATTTGAATGAAAAAACCTTAGGGTCGTTCTACTGTGCGGGTCTCACATACATCATTTCCTTTATGCTAAACCTCACGTTTGCTAGTTAGATCCTAAGTCTAGGCTTGTCGGCGGGTCCGCCCATGCGAGTCGCCGCTTGTTGGGTGCCATCACCATTGCCTTACTTTATGACATCGAAGCCCCACTACTTTCCCGCATCTCTCTCATACAAGATATTCACCTCTATTTGATCATCGTTGTTACCCTAGCAAAAAATTAATCATGTTGCCCTACCCTCTTCCGTCATTGGCTTGCATTGAATTTTTATGTGTTTCTCCTACAACAAGAGGTAATTAGAGACGTTGCAAAGTTACTAAATAAAAACTCTATAAAGAGTCGATAGACAAGGAGGATGCTGATTTTGTAGAGCTCATTATGTGGGTGGTCGTTCATATTTCATTGTCACCTCGGTGACACTTACACACTGGCCCTGAGCACTCCTTTGCTCGTAGGTTCAAACAAAAGTCTCTTATGTGGGTTTCGCTTATGCGAAAACTGTCCACCACAATGTTGTCAAATAAATTTCTCATCGAGGCACCCTGCATTCTCCCACTCGCAAATGGCATGAATATGGCAGAATACATCATATTCCACTTTTCGGCTTGATCATCATTGGTTGGTGGTAGTCATTACAAGTTGCAGGATGATTAAAGGATGCATAAAACACACACTAGTAAAGTTGAATTTATTAAATTTTAAGGCGCCCAGTCTTCAGGGGAATCTTGGTTACAACATGTACCTGCTCTCCCACCGCTTCATTCTCTGATCCTACAATAATATTCTGAGACTTCACCAAATAATCTCGAGGGACTGCCTCCAAGCTTTTGTATGGAGCAAAGTCCTAAGTGATGAACAAATGAAACTTTTTGTTGATCGTGCGAACCAAATGCACCCTAGATTGAAATCTTATCAATATGGGCATAAAAAGTGACCTATCGAATGGATATCAATGTATTTCCAAGGGAAAATTAGTGGCACACAACATAGTAATGGACAAAGAACCTAATCAAATACAATGGTGATCATAAACGACCTTTTGCACATTGATCCCTGCCCAGATGAGGTACACTCGCATATCGATGCAAAAGAGAATAAATGATGCACCACGAGGAAATAAATATAACACACTTGCACTTTGAAGATAAGAAAAGGTTTGTATTCCATGAGGTTCCATTCGCTCATTTCCATTTTTCTCCAATGTTGTTCCTATCACACCAACCCCATCCAAGTCCTTCGCACTCAGCCTTGACAGAATCACCGCTTGTGGATCCCGACTACGGGTTTGCCATGGGTGAAGGCCGCTACCTAAGCGAAATTATTGTGACCGCCAACTGCACTCACCTATCTGCTGGCTCCTTCCTCTACGGGGCCTGTAATCCCAATGGTCGTCTCTCTGAAGGCGCTTTGTAATCATTGTATCTGCACAGTTATCTCACCTTATCCCTTTGCCACCCTTCTCTTGTGCGAGGTCCACTAACCCAAGAGTTGTCTATCTCAACTGTTCCTAGCGGCATCCCTATAGTCTTCTCCTGTGGTGACCAACTAACATAGCCTTCCCACATGAGATAATTCAGGTTGTATCTTCTAGAAGTGAGAATGGTGAGTCATGGGATGGGCTGGGATGGAATGTGAGGAGCGAGTAGCGAAATGACAAAGCCCAAAAATAAGATGATCAAGAATGTCCAAACCATGGGTTATATTGAAGGAATTATAATCACAACTTTAGGAACTCATGTCTCCCACCTAATGCTCCTTTGGAATGATAGGCTGATTTAGTATAAAATACTGGCTTTGTCAAAGGCAATGATCGGGTGGTCCTTAGATGCCTTAGTTCGAAGGATTGGAATTAAGGATGATGATGTTCATAAACCCAAATTAGGGATCACATACAATGGCATTTGAATGGGTGCCTAGTGATGATGGCACTAGGAGTGGCAGACGAGTTTTCCTATTGAGGACCAACATCCATATGGGGTATGCGGTCAATGATGCCACTCAGGTGGCTCTTAGTTGGCTGATGCCTACACCACCTGTTTGTGTTTGCCACCACAAGTGACATTTAATAATGGTGAGCCAACAGTCAAGAAGGAGATGTAGTAAGGTGACAGTTTGCTATGATTGGGTGGAATTGGGCCAATAATATGCCAAACGAGTGGAATCATGAAAGGAAGGATGGTAGAGTCATAACATCATCGAGTTGCTAAAAAAACACGTCATTCTCGTCCCCTATAGAACCACTTTGTTAGCAAGCTTTGAAGGGGAATATGTAGACTATAAGAGGGCATTTATCTGCGAGGCACAAGTAGGCATGTATAAATTGGAAATGGTGGAGGAGTGAAAGGTAGCGACATAAGAGGATTCTAAACATCAGTTCCACAGTCTGCTTGCATGATATCTTGCAAACACTTTTTGCAGGCATCGATGGGCGAGGTGCCATAACTACCTTGTTGTTTTCCAAATGATAGCCTAGTGACAACTGTCTGTGCTAATACCTCCGCCAACATTATCACTTGCAGAGTTCACTTCCCTGGGGCTAGTTCCCTGAGAGCGCTCGCTTCATAGAATAAGGTCCATTCACCCCCACATTTTGATCACCAGTGATGACCCTTCAAGCTCGCAAAACGATGATTCCAAAAACACACTGCCCATGGGTAAATTGGAGCCCAAGATCTGAGCTTAAGTCTCATCTCTCCTATGGTGACTATGATAGGAGTCAAATCCATCGTAATGGTTTTGTGTTAAATTCTGAATCAGTAGATGCACAGTGAGAATTAGGAGCGATCAATTTTCAATTAAAACATTAGATGAATCTTGCACTGTGGGGAGTCCTTTCTAAAATGCATATTCAAAGTCTTCAGGGGTCCATGGAATGTTTGAGGTGGTATTCATGATAAATCAAGTATTTGAGTGCAAGGTTTGATAATATGGGGGAATCATTTAGTTGGTTTATTATCTTGGCCCATTAATGAATTGTCTATGGTAGTTGACTAGCAAATATTTGTAAATTTAATTGTGAGAGTTAAGTGATTGGTTTTCCGAGGGCTTGGTTTGAAATGGGAATGCTTTATTTCAAATATCTTCAAGTAATTTTATATATTAAAGTATTTTCACTCAATACTTATCGTGAGTATTGTCTGCAAGATAACATGAGGATTTCCCTTTCAGTATCAAGGGTAGGAAAGTGCATGCATATGGAACCACACCGAGGAAGGGGCAACTCCACTCAAATATTAAATAATTGACAAGGAGGGAATGTGATCGCTTATGGACAAGTGTTAGAGGGAATGTAGTTTGAATTTTGAATGCTTAGAACCTACCAAGGAGGCTTGCATAAGGGGATGCCAGTGAGTCTATGAATCAACTTCAAGGCACGAAACAAATGAAAGGGATGCCTTCACCTATCCAGGTGTGCTAAGGATGATGAAGATCTCCAAAAAATATATGTTTACATGAACAATGATTAACTCATCAAATGGATTGACAAACAAGTGGCTACAAGATAGAGGAAATCAGCTCCAAGGGAAATCAGATGGTTGTTTACCAAAATCAGGAATGACCAAAGGTTGTCTTATCTTTTTCTAAACGACCAAGATCCATCAAAGGTTGTCCTGCATATCAAGGGGCAGTTAACCTATTTCATAAAGATGTAAATTACCAATGATGCTTACTCGATTGGCCAAAGAATGCATCAAGTGCATCAAACAAGAGGGCAACCTAGGAAACATTCAACCACGGTCCAAAAATCAGCTAGAGGACAAAAGTGCTATAGTGTCAGACCACTACAAGAAAAAATAGAGATGACAACAAAATATATATTTTAAATTGCTATATAATGGAGGGTAGGTGAAACCCTAATGTAAAACAAATATGAGCCACTCATTATGAATTAATCCTAGCCGTTCATTTGGGCTATGGAAAACTGTAAATAGGGGCTTGCCCCTCATTTGTAAATGGTTGGAGAACTAGTGTAAAGGGAATTTGCAGCAATAAAATACAACATTGCATAATTTTATGGATGTTATCTTTGAGTTTGCTCATCTTGCATGCTTGGTTCTACTTCCAATTTAGTTTTAGTTAGTTTCTTGGATAGTTGTGATAATGGTGTTTGTTGTTACAATATTTGATGCACTTCCAACTCATGATTTTTGTGGTTTGTTGATGATGAATTACTTTCCAAAGCTAGTTTGAGCTAACTTATTTGTTGCAACTTAATTCAATTATATGTTCATGAGGTGAATGCACAATCTGAAAATCTATAGTCCTTAGAAGATTGCACTGGTTTTGTGTAGCTGTAGGCTCTCTTGGTCAAGCAAAACTTAGTTTATGGAAGTCTGTCTACTGTAGTAGCCTCCATTGTTACTGTTCATTCCTAGCTTAGATTTAGAACAACTCTCTTGACCCTTCCTCTTTTTCTATTTCTTTTGAACCTTTGGTTAGAGTAGGATCTCAAGCATCACCATAATGTTAAACTTGATGAACATGGTGAGTTTCATCTTGTTGTTTTGAGTGGGTAGCCACCATTCATTCACTTCCAACACTTTGAAACTCTATTTGTAGACCCAACTTCCTATGCTTGTAAGCCATAAAGGCTCCCATGTGATTACCAACAAAACACATCAACCGACTGAGATATTCCAAACATTGTCATGACCTGGCACCCGAGAAACCTTGGGGTAGTAATCTGAAACTTGTTTGCAAATTTCTACCTTTCAAGAGAGGTAGTGCACTTGTGCGTTGCCTATGTTGAGAAGGTGAAAAAACACCCATCAATAGGTAATCCATATCAAGCTTATGTGATGACACTTTTCCCTATAGCAACCTTGTATGTCTTGTTTGTTTTCCCCTTGTTGTTCATGTATCTTTGGAAGCAGTTGCTCTTTATGTTTTTTTTGTTTGATACTCTTGAATGTTGGAGTCATGTTAGCCATGTCCGCTTGACTATTTGTGTAGTGGGTCCTTATTGTCATCTCCTTGCATGGGGGGTGGAATGTGCTATGCACTCCATTGGGTTCCCATTCGAAGTTCATGATGCATGGAGTTGTACTGTGTGTAGTGATTCAAGAGCTTTATCATATTTGGAGATAGTATTGATGCTATGTATTATACTCATTTCAATTGTATCAAATTATGTAATTGGTGAACCCTTCCCGATGTTATAAGGGAAGATTTGATATAAACTTGTAAACAATGTAATGATCTACCCCCATGTATGGGAAGTTGTATATGTATTCATCAGTTCATAATATATGATCTTTAATGGTGTTGTATTTATGGAAATATATATATATATATATATAATGCAGTGGATGTAAATGACTCTTGTAGTTATTTTGTGATGTATGTTTAGATTGGATAATTGAAGTGATTTGTAATGCAGTCATGTTACCCTAAAGGACATAGTCAGTGCAAATGTTCATGTAGATTACATTCTATGTTATTGTTAGTATGATCTATTTGATAATTCACATTTAAAAAATAAATAAAAATTGTGTCATAATTGTTAGTTGTTGTGTTGTCCTTTGGGGTTTCTTGGTGAGGCGTTACAATATTATTGTATTATATATAATATTTTATACTATATAGTACATATATTTTGTATAGTATATAAAATATTATTATATTATATATTATAATATATATATTATATTATTATATTATACTATATATTACATATATTTTGTATAGTATATTATGTATTGTATTAATATTATGTAATATATTTAATACATAGTATATATTATGTATTTATTGATGTGTGGCCAATTCACAAGAAAGAGAGAGAGGGAGTGGGAGGGACTTGAGAGAGAGGGAGAGAGAAAGACCTAAGAGAGAGTGAGAGACCTGAGAGGGATGGGGAGAGAGAGCAGAGAGAGAAAGTTGAGAGGGGGAGAGGGAGGTATAGAGGGAAGGAGAGAGAGAGATATAGTTTGGAGAGAGAGTCTTGAGATGGAGAGAGAGAGAAAGAAACTTGAGAATGGAGAGAGGGAGAGAGTCCAAGAGAGAGAAACTTGAGAGATAGAGGGGGGCCTAAGAGTGAGAGGGAGAGAGAAAGAGAGAAAGATCTAAGAGGGAGAGAGATATTTGAGAGGGAGAGTAGGAGGCAGAGAGGGAGAGAGAGAGACTTGAGAGAGAGAGAGAGAGTTGATCTTGGGAGAGATAGAGACTTGAGAGGGAGAGAGGGAGCTCTGAGGGACATGAGAGAGAGAGGGGTGGAAGTGACCTAAGAGTGAGAGGGGGAGATAGATGGAGAGTTGAGGCAGAGAGAGGGAGGGAGAGACAAAGAGAGAGGGAGAGAGAGGGAGAGAGAGAGGGGGAGAGAGGGAGAGAGGGAGAGACTTGAGAGGGAGGGAGGGAGAGAGAGTTGAGAGGAAGAGTGTTTTCCCGTGTTGGGACCCTCTAGAATAATAAGTGATACAACCATAAAAAAAAACCATTACAACTCAATTCAACATTCATGCCATTAAAACCTTCAAGTTTAATAACATGTCATTAGATCATTCATGTAAAAGGTATAAAATCATCATGAATAAGAATCACTATCTTCCAATCATGATACATAAACAAGAACATTATGTACACCAAAGGGGTTTGATGCAACTTTCAAATGAAATCCTTAGAAGACATCAATATACATGTTAATTAGATTGTTCGTGTGAAATATATACAATAATTATAATCAACAAATAAGACATCAGTCAACCATGATGCATGAATAAACACTATATATGCACACTATATATGAACAAACACTAAATTAATAGATTATTTAATATTTATTACTAAATTTTTGTCTCATCATTATACTATTAAATATTCATAAATTCAACACTAAAAATATCCATCCAACCAAATTCTTTATAAAATATCATCCAACAAAATTCTTTATAAAATATCCATCCAAGATCATTTTTTTTTATAAATACAAGATCATTATCTTAATAAAGTTTTACAGTTCTTAGTTGCATTTATTCATTTCTTTGTGTTTTCCTCTTTAGATTGGGACTGTCTCCTTTCCTCTAGCCATCATTGATGCTCGTCTAAGTCCACATCCATGGACCTAACTGCAACAACAATAGTTTGCATTTTTGATGCAAAATGCCTCAATAATGGGTGAACACATTCTTCATTTTGAATAGCGTTAACTTGATCCTGAATGGTTCTAACATTCACATCGACTTGTTCTTGAAAGTGAGCACCATCGGATGCAGGTGGTGGAGGTGGGGGGTTGTGAGGTGGAGTGGGTGGAGTTGGAGTGGTTGGAGTTGGAGGGCGTGGATCCATGATTTAGATATAAGTGAACCTGCATTAAATTTGTAATTTAAAAATGTAAGATACATGTTTAAAAATTGCCTTAAACCATTAAATATAAATGAATTAATTGAATACAAATGAAAAAATGTGTAAAGCTCATTTATGTCTAAGGCATGTAAATGAAAAATAAATAATTGTTAAAGTGATGTGAAATCTCATTTAAAAATACATTAAATTTTTACCTCGCTGCAATGTGGAAGTGTTAAGCTCCAAATTGTTTTAACAAAGGTGGAAGTGTTAAGCTCCAAATTGATTAATAAAGGTGGAAGTGCTAAGCTCCAAATTGCTAATACTTAGTGAATCTGTATACATAGCTAGTAATGGTTAAACAAAACTTGTCCATGCAGCCATAGGGAAATGGGAAAAGTTAATGGGCAATAATTGATGGGTTGTGCATGAGGCTATCATTTGTATATGATAAAATATGATAGCCTCCTACATAGTCCATCAATTATTACCTGTTGATGCCAAAATTTGACAAGGTAACAGTGTCTTATGGGAAACTCAGTTTATGGGGGACCTTTTGTGCTAAATTGAGTGACCTCCGGGTTTTTAGAGAGCACAGTTTACAGTTTAATCAAATAGCATGAAAGAACAAAAAGGATGAACAATTGACACAGTTTGAAAGTCTTTTGCAATAAAATAAAACAGTAATAAAGGTCTGGCGTCTTTTCCTAAAACTAGTGTTCCTTCAAAATTTTGGACCCTTTTCTCACAATAGAGAAAAGTATATATAGCAGAAAACTCCCACTACTTCAGAGAGCAACAACAAAAAACATTTTGTGATCCTTAGCAATGATGCAGAAATAAGAATATTCCCCAAGCCGTTGCAACAAAAAAGATTCAAAACTAAACATCTGGTCATTCCAGGCATAGGTGCATCTCCTACAAATGATGGTGGTGGTCCCGGTAAGGTTAAACAAACAAGTGTCACCATCTCGTGCAAATGATTATGACATGCAGTGTCCAATCGTAACATTTGGTTTGCTTGATTCATCACCCGAATACAAGATCCACCGAATAGGCACGTGGCAACATTTCACTACCCATGTGAACCTTTATCTTTTTCCATTGAAGACTTGTTCCAAGGCTACATGTTTTGAGTGGGTAGAGCTCTATCCAAAAGTGGAGGAAATGATCATCAACTGGGCACAAAAGAGATGCGTGGCAACATTTTGTTGCCTGCAGTCATTATTTCATCCTTTTGCTGAAAGATTTGCAAAGAGTAGACATGTAGCAAGAGTGCATCACAGACAAAAATTGTGGGGTCTGCCAAATTTATTTGGGAATGAGAGCTTCATGGTGCTTGAGTGGAGCCCGATGAGGAAGAAAAAAGGAATGATCAAAATGGCCCACAGCTACGACACATGGAAGTATAGTGGGGATTCTTGAGATGCAAAAAGAAGGGAAACCCTTAGGGTGCAGAGTAGACACGTGGAGGGGGGAGCAGACCTTGATAAAAGGCCAAGTGGATTTCATGTGATGTGTAGGCCGATACCTAGAGGAAAATACACTCGACGGGAGCTTGTTTAATATTTATTAACAACTTTTGGTGACTACTAGGGGCATTTCACTTGAGGAATAGAGAACCCAAAATTTCTCTGGTTTACATACCAGAGCACTATTTCATCAGGTAATAGAATTAGAGATTGGAAAGAGCTACTTGTAGAGATGACCATTCATTCTTAGATGGCCTTACTATGTTGCGTAAATTCTCCTGTGCTCCGCTTAGATCAATATTTTCTTTATAAGGTAACGCATTAAGTAAGCTGACCCCTACTTCACAATGAAATAATATTAGTTGTGCAAGAAAATGAATAACTCCCTTAATTTTGGTTGTGGTGGGAGGATGACTAAAATCCTTGAAAGTATCTAGATCATTCTCTTTCTCCCCAATTCTTTTTGAAATCTGCTCAGCCATAGCAATAAAGCCATTCTTAAGGAACGGGGACGACAAACCCATCCTGTTCAACTTGGAGAAACTCTCTTGCATGTTGTCCATTATCTCATTTAGAGTAGCCATGGTCGCTTTAGTGCACTGGAAGGTAGAGTGGCAATGGATAAAATTATTTTCCATCTGGGCAACAACATCCTAATCTTCAATCCCAGCCCTGGCGAAGTTTTCATCAAAGACCGAGTATAGGTTGGTGAGTAGATCTTTTGCTTTAGGAACCTTTTCCAAGATAAACCGTGGGAACTTCTCAATTGTATCATGAGCCTCCTAGCTCAGCTTTGATGCCTTGGTGATGAATTAGAGGGTGGGCTATAGTGTTAGGAAAAAAGTTTTAATCTTTTCCCAGTGAGAAATGTATAACTGCCTAACCAACGAAATAATATCTGGTTGTGTAGGAGAAGACATGAGAGAGCTTTTAAGAGAAGCGATCTCTACATATTTTGAGTTAATGGCCTTATCCAACTCTACCCTTTTCCTTTTCTTGGATGCCAATTGCTCCATAGAGCTGCTCATTTCTTTATTCCAATTTTCTTCGGCTTGGGAGTGATTTGCTAAATGCATGTCCAGAGAGGACTTTGTCTCTTGAAGCTCTTATTCTAATTGAGCTTTTAGGCATTCAAATTCAACATCTTTTTCTTGTAAATTCTGCTCATATTGAGCTTGTTGGTGCTCCAAAGCCTCATTCTTCTATGCTATTCCTTGACTATACTCAAGGCGAAGTCACTCCAACTCTTCATTCTTTAGCTGCAAATTTTGCTTTGCCTCCTGATTCTTAGTACACAACTCATTTACCATAGTAGGGTTGATAGTCTAAACTTTTGCGAGCTCACCTTGAAGTCTGTTCCCCTCATTCTCTACTGTGAACGCCCTTTTTTTTTCATATGTGCAACATCTGCCTCTAGGGATTTCTCTTTTTTCTCCAAAAAACTAACCCTTTCCCTTACTGCTTTAAGCTGCTCATCCTTTTTCTTAAACTAGCGACCAATTTTAAGGAAGTCGGAGGTGACCACCTTTTGTGTTTCCTCCATAATCTCAATCTTATCCTACGATCGAGCCACCTTCATGTCAAGCCCTACCGCATATATTTGATAGTCTTTTGGGCGCATCTCCCCCTGTGGCTTGGTTACTCTTGGGTACATTGTTGCAAACTTCAACTCTTGTTGATTCTCATCATAAAGAGTTTATATTTTTGGTTTAGTAGAAGTACTGTCATCCTTTGCCTTGCACTTTTGTATTCTACTTGCATATGCTTCTTTTGCATAGTCAATCTACGCCATAAATTTTGCTGGTGACGAAACTAGTCCACCTGCAAAAGGAGCACCATAAGGTAGGGCATATGGATAGGTAATTTTGATAGGCCTAGGCATTTGTTTTTTCTGGAGAGTGATAGTTTATGGGGAGAAGTGGGGCACATTCCAAAGCTTAGTTTAAGAACTAGCAGAAGGGCTAGCCACTTGCCATGGCTCAATTAGTGAATCAACAAAAGGACTGATGGGATGGAATGGTGAAGGAGTTGTCATTATGGAGTTAGCCTATTGTGATGGAAGAGGTTTTGTAGCAATAGCAGAAGTAGGGGTGCCCGCAGAGGGAACACCTTTAGAAAGTGAGGCAAGGACAACCTGAGTAGTAATAGTTGGTGTAAGGGTTCATAGAGGAGTAAATTCAGGTGGAGTGATCTCTGAGAATTGGGAAAAACCTCCCAATATGTTGGATTAAAAGTGGGAAATGGAGGGCTAGTACTCATGGCAGGGATTACCGTTGAGACAAGGATAAATACCAAAGATTGAGAAGCAAGAGAAGGAGTGAATTTTACTTGTTAACTAGTCAATGGAAGCTCCAGAATCGTTAGCGACTCTCCCTCAGCCTTAGGCTCCTGGCTAGCTCAAGCACCTATCTTATGGTAGGTTCTTGTGAACCCTCTCCGATAATGGTCTTCGTACATTGCCGTTTTGCGGATGGGGCTTCTTGAGCTTTGACAGTTATTGTCGTTTGCTACTGTAGTACCCTGGCTGCCTTAGCAACCCAAGTGAGTGTATGTGAAGCCCTTGATACATTAAACTACACATTCATGGCTACATAGGTGGGCCATCTAGAGCTTTTCTCTTTTGATGCAAAGGACATAGAAGTCACTGCTTCCTCTTCCTATTCTTCAAACTCATCCTCTAGGTCATCGCTCTTATTGACGCTAGAGTCTAGGTTGGGATGGTCTTCATCCCACCATTTTTCAAATTCCTTGTCCTCCTTCAAGCTCTCATAAGAGGCATCTGATTGCCCTATTTTCTTGGCGATACTTCCAGAAAGCTTCTATCTTCTCATCAATCCATTCCTCATCCTTCCACAACTTGTTGTACATGGAACATTCCATCCAGACATTATCTTTGGCCACCGCCACAACAAAGTAGAACTTGTGCCTGGTTCTCTATTATCTTGTGTGGGAATACATGCTAGTTCAACAAAATTTTCATCTTTCTCTGTTTGTGAGCTATGTCGCTTTTCCTAGTAAGGTCGAGAAACATGAGTAACTTTTATGTGTGGCTCAGACAGGTCATTGAAAGGGTTGTAATCCCATTTTTCACATACCAAAACCAACCCTAAATGAGCCAGTTTACCCTACAATAATTGACCCAATTGATTCTTTAATAGAGTCACCATTTTGAAAATCTTCAGACAAGTGAAGAATCCTTTTCTCTTGACACTTGAGCTACTACAGAAGGTAAAATCAATGATACACACCTGCCTATATATTTCAAGTGCGAGCACCCTATCTGTGACGCAGGTTGGGAGGAGGAAGGGTTGACTAGTAAAGCCCCACATCTAAAGAATTGTGAAATTTGTTACTAAGAACTAGTCACAAGCAGAAGTGGAATTCTGCATATATCCGGTCTGATCCTCATCAAGTCAGACTATGTCACCTCCTCCTTGTAAATCTTGCAAGACTAGAGTTATAAAATAATCTAAAAATGCATAATAATCATATAACATGGAAAGAAAGGGTGTCCATGTGGATACTGGCTTCCTCCTCTTCTTTTCATCAAAAATTGATAATTGAAAATACCTTCCAAAGAAATTAGGGGTTTGATGTAGGAACATGTGAACTAGGAAGGAGAGAAATCTAAAGTTTCCCTCCGCTAGGTAATTTTTTATTTTTCGTATCATTTCCTCCACCAGGAACTCAGCGAAATCATACCAAAAGGTATCGTGTTTTTTATAGAATTGGAAGGTTGGTCATAGTTGAAAGGTTTCCACCATCTCGTTAGAGTCTCAGCCGCACACAAAAGCTAGGATTGACATGACATCCTGCATATCCTCGCAAAATGAACTGCACAACCACAGGATACTCGACAGCTTAGTGCCTGGGATTCCCTTCTTACAAATCTCCTGTATTAGGAAATTTGAGCTCTTTTTCATCACCTTCCACATTTTTTCTCCTTTACCAGGGAAAGAGCACTCAATTTTCTCTCTTCTTTTGCTTGGGTTTGCCAAATGGTTTATGGGTTGATTTGAACTCTTAAGTTTTGGCCCTTGATGTAGTAGGTGCTAGGGTTATAACGCTGAATGGTGACATCAATTATCTCTGGGCAGTAATGTACCAACAGGACCATGTATTATGGAAGACCACTATACCAAACCTTCTTTGTTGTCGACGTGTCTACCTTAGGTGACTTCACCCTTGTACAGGATGCTTCTCTTAAGGATTTAGGATTTTTTTGCAAGTCATGGGTCATAAATATTATCCCATTTAGCTCTATCATATTCGCCCTCTTCAGCTTGCTTGGTATACCAGGCATAGCATATGCTAAATATTTATAAATATACACATCTTCTGATAACTATATGGCTGTAAACAAATCTTGGCCAATCTCCTCATGCATTTGCTGTGATGAACTCTCTGACATTTTTCTTTAGATGAAAACTTCTGCAGGTTCTAAACTATTTGTAAATTTTATCCGGCTCTAGGTATACTAAAAACTTCTTTGTACTTTAAGCCTTGGCATATTTGAAAAGACTTTAAACATTAAACTTTTTCATGCAATATTTAGCTATATTTTCTCAAGGTGGTAGAGGAAAGTGTGCTTTTTGCATTTAATTCAGTATGTACAGTTAATTCCTTAGCTCATGCAAATTGAATTACTTGCCATTTTGAGGGGGCAAGAACTCATTATTGCGTATGGCAACCATGTGATATGTTGTGATTCCCTTGAAACTTGAGCCAACAATTTGCCTTCTAACCTTGCGTTAAAATGTGTTGGCAATTAATATCCTAGACGGAATGATTAAGCCAAAGCAAACAATTGTGGCCTGAAAAGATATGTATCCTATCTTGGACTCTGGGAAATTCCTGTGAGATGACACAATAGCCTACGACCGTGCAACTTATTGCCGATGAGTGCCACCATTTTAAAACTAATTAACTAGCTCTATTAACTTAGCACACATTGATCCATACTTTTGTAGATGCAACCAATTAGGAAATGTGAGCAAACATAAGCACGCCTTTCAAGTTGGCACTTGGTTATCATCATGTTTTCTCAAAATTAATTGACATGCATTTTCTCATTTTTTCTATAAATAGGCCGCTAAGTAGTGAGGAAATCACACTTAGCATTTGAGCAGTTTTAACAATAGGTCATTAGCATAGTCTTAAGCTTCAGTAAGCGATTTTTCTCATAGGCTAGGTGGTAGACAAGTTTCAGTGTTAGTTAGAAGGTAGAAGCATTGTGTCAATATCATGGATACTCCCATTAGGTTAACTTCTTATAAGTCATAGACAACTTTTCTGGGAGAGATTTCCACTAGGCGATTGAAGAGAATGACCACAAATAAACACTCCTTGGTTTTGGTAGCCATAAAATGGGTTTTGTGTAGGGATTTTATAGAGTATGAAGACAAATACCAAGTGAACACTGATATCTACTCACACTTTGTAGCATCAATGTTAGACATTGGTATCCCTAGGCCTCTAACTCTAAAGACGGTGAATTTTTTTTCCAAAAAAGTACCTTAATGGCCTAGGTGAGATTGTTGCTCACGCTGCATATGGGGTAGGCCTGCCAACAACCGGTGACCTCCGACACTACATTGAGAAAGAAGCGGCCGTTATATGGCTATTGTTTCTCAGTGGATTCCACCTTTAGACACATGATGAGCATTGACAGAGGGTTACTCAGGCCTTGCACTTTCTGTTCTGCAACTACAATGTAATACCATTCTACAACATTGATTAGTATACTGACTTTAGGAACTCAGTGTTCCCTTTGCCAATGGCGGTTGTTCCAAATGATTCTGCTTCTGTTGCTGATGACCCAGCTAATGAAGACGCAGTAGGAACTATCATAGAAGAAGTGGTAGACGTTGCCATAGATGCGTCAATTGCTGCCTCCCGTGCTCATGGATAAAATGCCTCCCTATTTCCTTGATAAAATGCCTCCCTATTTTTGTTTTCTATTGCTGAATACACCACTTGCTTACAGTTTTTGTATATAAGTCTAAAAATGCTATAGATATAGCGTATATGAAAGAATAGCTCATATAATCATATAATTTTTGGATTATGGCTCTCTCAACCATTTTTGCAATGTAAAAAATGAAAGAATATATATAAATCGACATATATCTTTATAAAAATCCACAACTCTCTCTTTCATTCTGCATATATATTATATGGGCTCTTTTATCAGCATATGTGTTCATTTCCTTTGCACATGGGTGTATTATTTTTAAACCGTAAAGCAATTCCACTACTCTACTCTTTGCAATGATGGGTTGTTTATGTCGAAACACAAACCAATTTCAAAAAAGACCGACCAACACAAAGGGGAAATAAAATAAAAGCATTATTCACATATGCATAAAAATAAAATTCAACACTTAATGGAACAAGTTAAGATGAATCTCATTGATCGGAATTCCCAAGGGTTCTTGTTCCATACTTTCTAACTCGAAAGTGTTATGCTCCTTGCACTAAATGATTTTAAAGGGGCCCTCCCATAAGCTACCAAATTTTCCATGCTAACCTAGCTTAGAAGCCCTTTCATCATATTTTAGTACTAAGTCTCCACACTTTAGGCCTTGGTTAGAAGCATTTTTGTCAAACCATCGCTTGACCACTTATTGGCAGTTTGTCATGGCTATTAGGCAATTCTCCCTTTTTTCTTGTACTTCTAACAGTTTGGAAAGCCAAACCTCCATGGCACCATTTTGTTCTATCTCAAGGGATTTCAACAGTTGAAGCACTAGAATCTCCATAGATATAGGCAACAATGCCTCTTTCCCGTATACCAACTCATAAGGAAAAGTCTTAAGGACTTGCTTAGGAGTTATGCAGTTTCCCAAAGTGCCGCTCAGAGGTTTTTATGCCATTCTCTCTGGTGTTCCAAACCAACTCTTTTAAGGAGTCAGACTAGGTATTTGTTCGTTGACTCTGCTAGGCCATTTCCATGTAGATAATAATTTAATGATGTCTTAAGGAGTATGCCATTTTTTAATGAAAAGTGGCATACCTTTGGCCTAGGAAAGCTATGAAATTATTAGAAATGATAGTCTTTGGAGGACTGAACCTTGTCACCGGCTCTTCGAGGAAATCCACTATCTCTACCTCTGCTATGTTTTTAAGTGGAACAACCTCTATCCATCTTGTGAAGTAATCTGTGGCAGTTAGAATCCACTTGTGCCCCACGCTAGAAGTGAGATTAATCATCCCAATGAAGTCTAGGCCCCATTGTGCAAATGGTTCGTCCACCACTATAAGTTTGAGAGGCATTACAAATTTTTTCCTTATGTCTGTAAAGAACTGGCATTTTTTGCAATATTTTACTAAAGAGTGGGAGTTGTTGAAAAGTGTGGGACACTAGTAAACTGCACACATAATTTTGATGGTGGTGGTCTTAGTAGAGAAGTATCTACCTACAGTACTATTGTGGGACATGTCAAGGATTCTCTTCACTTGCTCTGCAGTAATGCATCACAGGAGGAGACCATTGAAATTCCTTTTGAAAAAGACCCCCTCCACCAGTGTGAATTTGCAATTTTGCAGTCGACAGTATCTCCTCTTTTGAGAGGAAAGACCTGTGGATGCTTTCCTGTTTGCATAAACCTCATTCTATCTGTTAGCCAGCAACCCTCGAATTCTGGCTCATTTATTAGAACAAGCTCCGGTTGCTCTCCTTTGGCGGGTATCTCTTTGTCCTACGCCATGTATTCGTAAAGTCCTCTTCCTCAGACAATTTTAGTGGGTTTGATCTCAATGTCATATTCAAGGATCTTGGTGATCCAATTAGCTCTTTTTTTTGTGATTTCTCCCTCCATGATATATTCACACACACTAGAATGCGCAACATAAATAGACACTTTGTTGCAGGAAATTAGATGGCATAACTTTTTAAGTCCCTTCACTATTGCAAAGGTTTTCCTTTCGACGAAATTATAATTCATCTCATATTCCTTCAGGGTCCAAGAGAATGCCACTAGATGTTCTCCCTTGCCTTCATTATCCTTTTGGGTTAAGATAGTAGCAATACTGGACTTGCTACTAAATGCATACATTATAAAATCCTTAGATAAATTTGGATTAATCAGTACCAAAGCTACGGAATTAACATACTTGAATTTTTCAAAGGCTTCTTGAGCTTCGGTTTTCCACTTGAATGCTTGATCCTTTTTAAGCATCAGGGTGATTAGCTTAATTATTCCCTCAAAGTCAGAAATAAACTTGCTAACAAAATTTACCTTGCTTAGGAAGGATTGAAGGCCTTTCTTGTTCACCGGAAGGGGAAGTTCTTTGATAGCTTTCACCCACTTGGGGTCAATTGAAACTCCTTCTTTGGATACCACGTATCCTAATAGCTTGCCTTGTGGCACTTCAAATATGCATTTTTTTGGATTTAGGGAAACTTCGAACTCCTGGCACTTTTGAAAAACTATTTCTAAGTAGTCAAAATGATCATCCTTATATTTAGAAAACATAGTAAGATCATCTAAATAGATTAGAATAAAATTATTGATTAGCTCACTGAAAGCGATGTCCCATCTCTCGCTAGAATGTTGCCCCTGCATTGGATAAACCAAAAAGAATTTTAGCATATGCAAATGTTCCCCACTTTGTAGTGAATGTAGTCTTGTGCTAATCCTCCTTCTTAACTCAGATTTGATTGTAACTGGAGAAACCGTCTAGCAGAGAAAACATTTTCAATCCTGCTACCATTTGTAGGATTAACTCAATAGAAGGCTACGGATAATGATCCTTCAGGGATGCTCTGTTTAGGTCTCGAAAGTCCACACACAACCCGATATATCCATTCTTCTTTTGAATTGGGACCAGATTGGATACCCAAGTACTATGCTTGATTGAGAAGACAATCCATGACTCAATTAGCTTGGTTAGCTCTTGCACCATTAGCACTTCAATTTTTGGGTTTACTGGCCTCTACTTTTGTTAGACTAGTTTTGCACCTTCTGTCAGCTCGATCGTGTGCTGGATGATGTCAGGATCATATCCCTCCAGATCATCATAGGACTAGGCCACTACTCCATATTTCTCACATAAATTGATGAGCCTTTCTTTATTATGGTGCAAGACATCTTTCCTG
Source organism: Sequoia sempervirens (assembly GCA_007258455.2). NCBI lineage: Eukaryota > Viridiplantae > Streptophyta > Pinopsida > Cupressales > Cupressaceae > Sequoia > Sequoia sempervirens. The sequence continues at coordinate 65,793,915 of VDFB02000003.1, read as the reverse complement.
ACTCTAAGGTTTCTGCCATTTGAGACCCGAAGGTCTACACAATCCCTTTTGTCTACCACGAACTTTCGTCTATCATTTCTTGCATCATCACAATAATTTTTTTTTTTAGAGTAACCAATCCTTTTGGAAGCTTTTTGGATTTGAGCTACATGATTTGTCCTTCATAAGCCTTGACGATCTTCGGTTGAAGTTGATCGACGAATTCCCTCAACTGCTAGATTAATGAGGTGATGTGTTCATCACTTTCAAAAACCTGCCAACTTTGATTATTGTTAGGAATTGTCAGTTAGACTATTAATCGTATAGAGTTTTCGTTATGTATAAGTTCAAAGGTAGGATGAAACTGCGCACCAGTCACAGCCATGTAGTTTTCGTCACCATTTTGTCTTTGGGGAACAGTCTAGATGTTGAAGGCTTCAAAAATCTCAACCAGGTCACAAAATCAGTGCTGATAGGATCTCATGTGGACATTCCTTGCTACAAAAATCCCATAGACTTGGTTGACTACTAGTTCAAAATCTCCAAACACCATTAATTGCTTAATGCCCATTCGCTCTACAACTCTCAAACCTTGAAATAATCCTTCATATTCGGCTTCATTGCTCAAACAAGCGAATTGGAAGCGGAAATACCTTATTATTTTTTTATTTTTTGGGGATATTAAACATATCCCCACCCTGGTGCCTACTTTACATCTTGCTTCGTCAAAGTACAACTCCCATAGCTCAGGTGCTTAGCCACCTTTGAACTCTTTGGAAACCTTCAGGAGCACTTGGTCTTCATCATAAATTACATAGGTGCTCAATCTTGTAGCATGATAATTGTCGAAAGGGTCACTGTCCATGTGTTCACTCAATAGAGCATCTTCTTGATCATCCTGGTCTCCCGTCACCTTTTCTTCCTTTAGTAATTCAATGCAATACATTTCTTGCTTGGTGATAGAGGTATATGCGACTTCAAAATTGATCAAGGCTTCATCCGCTACATGTTCAAAATGCAAAGCCTCCGATTCTATCTTCATTTTTGCGTTGTGCTTGGTTCTAAGAATTAGATGTGACCAATCCAGGGACAAGTATCCTCCCACCTTTGAAGTAAATTCTCAGGATAGATAAAGGTCGAACATGGGAGCAACATTTATGATCATAGTGTCTTGCAGAACTGTGATACTAGGGCAAGCAAATAGAGTCAAAGGAAGTGCCTTGATGACACCTATGGTTTCAAATTTGTTCGCATCAAGCTGCATTACTCCCCTTTTCATAGGTTCATAGTCGAGTCCTAAAGCTT